>PVKA01005907.1:0-87304 GCA_004027165.1 Ctenomys sociabilis
AGAAAGAAAGAAAGAAAGAAAGAAAGAAAGAAAGAAAGAAAGAAAGAAAGAAAGAAAGAAAGAAAGAAAGAAAGAAATGGTTAAGAGATTCCACAAGAACACTACTTTGACAAAGTTGCTCAGCTATAATGGAGAGCCACTGCTTTGACTTCTTGAATTGAATGTCTAGCAAAAATCAGGTTTTTCTGCAGTAGTTGTCTCCTGAGATAGTTTTCTGCCTCTTAGACACAAGTTCAGAAGGGAAAGGGAAGGGAGACTCATTTGAATGGGTCTTTTAGGACTGAATTACTTTGGCTTGAGCATCTCCTCTTTGGAGTTTACCTCCAGAGGCTTCTTTCATTGTTTCCTCCATTCTCACAGTGATACAGAGTTTTCAAAAGTTTTTCTTCAGACCTCTTATCTTTGTTAGTTTCTAAGAAACTATGTTTAATGTCTGCCCATGACCTATATACCATTTCCTTTGGGTTTGTGAACTGCAAGACAGGTGTTTACTACACCATTCTCAAGCCTCCCCATTGCCCTAAGTCACAAGTTGCAATGAGCCATGGGTAAGTGGCAACATTTTTCTTTATTGTTCATATTTAGGAAAAGGAAGTTCTTATTTACCAAAACATTCATACCTAAGAGTATCAAGTCAGAAGTCATGACTTATATTAATTGTATAAAGATGAAAACATTACTAAAAAGCTTAAACTCTGTTTTTTTAAAGTATCAAATTTTCATAGAGTAGATACCAAAGTATGAAGAATCTTTTGTAAAGAAGTCAAACTGAAATGAACTATTCTGAACTTTCTCATTTCTTCACAGCAAAAAAAGTATTTTTCCACACTGAACAAAATTCCCTTCATAGTTTTCTCTCTTTTTTTCTGATGCTTACATAAATCATTATTGTGCAACTTAGTGCTCCCAAAATAAACATACAGATGTAATAGGGAACCAGATCAAAAACAAGAAATTGGTCAGGCATGCCCGTAATTTCAGAACTCTGGGAGGGTGAGGCAGGAGGATTGCAAATTTGAGCCCAGTCTGGGCAAGTAGGATCCTGAGCAATGACATCTCTCAAAATTAAAAAAATGGGCTGGGGGTATAGCACAATGCAAAGGCCTCAGTGCCACTGTAAATTAATTAATTAATAGCCCCAGAACTCCTATGTTTCTTTCCAATTGTTATACTTTATACCTCAACAAGGGGAACAATAATTCCAATTTATTATATCACAGATAATTTTTGCCTTGCTTTGGTATTTCCATTCCTGTTCAACATTCCTTTTGTGTATTCTGTTTATCATTCAAAATTATATGAGATTCACCCATGGTTCATGACACTATCGTTCAATTATTCTTATTTATTTATCCAATCTATTACAGATGAACATTTAATTTATTTCCAATTATGGTTCTCCTGAGGACTTACACTATCAACATTCCTGTAAATGTCTTTTGATCTTTTGAGAACCTGAAGAAAAAAGTAAAATCTGAAGGGCACAGTACATAATAGGTGTTCTGGATTGTGTCTAGATGTCCCACTGAAAACCTCATGCAGTCATGGGTGGCTTCTAGAGTTTGTGATTAATTCATGAGCCAGTGCTGGAATTATGTGTGTGAGAGCCACACCCACCCTGGGGTCCATAGTTTGCATAAGATATAAGAAAGGGAGAGAGGCTTGCTAGCTGCTGCAGCTGCTGCTTCCCCCTTTGCTCTTTGCTGTTTTCCACTACCATACACTGCTGCTCTCCTCCATGTGCCACTCAGCCTTGGAGCCAGCTGAGTATGGATTTGTATCTCTACTAACTGTGAACTAAATAAATCTTTCCTTCCTTAATTTTCTTGTCAAGTATTTGTCCCAGCAATGAGGCAAATGTAACCAAGACACTGGGAAAAAGGAATGAAATTGTTCAAAAGGAAGGAATTGCTAAGATGAGGGAGAGAACTGGAGAGTGAGTGGGGAAAAGAGATACATTGATGTATATAAGTAGGATAGTTTGTAAAAAGGCATTGTGGATTTCTATTGGTCTGGGGAAATGAGCAGTTGGTACTTAATTTATTTCACCTCCATTTTTCTATTCATTTTTTTATTTTATTGAAGAATAAATAGCAATGAGACAGTTTTATGACACCTTAACAGGACAGATTCGATAAATTAATACATTGCAAACTGTTTTTGTAATGTTTTGGTATCGTACAAGGTGCATACATGATATGCTTACAGACATTATTATAGCAGATGTCTCTAATCAGTGAATTGAGTGTAGCTATTTACTTATTTTTTATACCTGAATTATATCACAGATTCAATAATTAATACTTTCTACCTTGTTATCATCTCCCTAGTGTTTGTCGATAGTACTAAAAGCTGACATAATATCCTGTCCAACCACCATTAGTACAAATCTTGCTTCTCATAGAATTATGCAGAAGCATGGCATATTTATCCTAACTGTACTATTTATACACACATCATGATTCTTCCTTTGTTTACCACATTTTTGTCTAGGCTTGTCAAAGATGGGTACACCACTGTCATTAAACCAATTTAGGTGCCTGAACTCGGCAACAAAATCCAACACAGTCCAGCATTCCACAGTAATAGTGAGTTATCTGAAGAAGTTGTTGACTATAGCCATTTACAGCTCAACTTATTATTAGGGCGCAAGTTCACTTTTCTATTCTTTGATCTTTTTCTCTTTTTTCTTTTCTCCTCTTAATTACTTATATATTTCTTTTTTCTTTCTTATTCTAATTTTGCATGCATATGTCTGGTAATATGAACAACTAATTTACAAACAATATTATGCAATGCAACAAATACTATGAAGTTCATATTACTTTGTAAAATTTTGCATCACTTGTAATTTTTCTGTTTCAATACTATTTCTGGTATCTTTTAAAAATATTGTAGGGACAATCAAGTAGCTCAGCAGATTAAAGTACCTGCAAGAAGGCGCAGAGGCCGGAGCTTTGATCCCTGGGCCTGCCATGCCGGCCCCACCCCGGAGCACACTGAGACAGCAATTGAGAGTAAGTATGGTGGCATGTGCCTGTAACCTAAGCTCTTGGGAGGCTGTAAGCAGATGAGTCACTATGAGTCTGATCAAGTAGCGAGAACCAGAACACCCTGTAGACCCTTCCCTGAAAAATACAAAATAAAGAAATAAATATTAAAACATACATCTTTGATCATCAAATGTACCTCGGTTGACATATACTAGATCATACAGATAATATTTGTGCACTTTAAAATATAAGTATCAAATAATTTTGTAAATTTTCCATACCTGTTTACACTCTCACCTGCACTATAACTGAGATTTGAATTTGTTCAACATCCTTGCCAACATGCTGTAGCTGTGCAGTAATCTCATATTAAAGTTTGTTTTTGTTATTTGTCTGGAAAACTTACTGATTTTGAGCAACTTTTGATATATTAATTGTCTATTTGTCTCTCTTCTCTTTTGACTCCTTGTTGAATTCTCTTCCTTAGTTTGAATTAGTTTTTCTGTGTTTTTTCATTTACTCATAGGTGCTTTTTATTTATTCAGAATATGACACACACATACACACTCTTAAATTTTCATAGACAAAATTGTAAGGTGAGATTTCTCTATTATACATGATGAAAATTCAAGAGTACAATTAGAAATCTAAAAAAAATATTGTAACCCAAAGCACAATAGGTATAAATACAGTATGTTAATCAAGATTTAAAATCTCAGGATGTCAAGAACTTGTGTCTTTGTTTCTGGAGACAAAAGACTTGTGTTCCTGGATATCTTAAACTTCACACTTCCAGTTTTCTCTGAAAGATCATAAGACAGGCTTTTATACATGTAACGGACACTAGGCTCATGTAGCTTTCTGACAGCCTCCCTGGCAAGCCTCTCTCAGTGTCCTGCCTTGCTTGTCCCATCCTACCAGCAAGGCAGCCTCTGGTAGTGGACATTTTGGTGCATTTAGGTCTGCACTGTAGAATGAGGAACAGAGAGAATTCTTGCTCTTTTCTAATCTGGGATGTATTTTGTCACCAGGCCCCACAACAATTTTGCCTGTATTGGGTCTCTATAAATATTCATAGGAAGGAGATCCTACAGCTTCGTTTTGTGACACTTTCTACCAAAATGCAAAAAACAAATTTATCATGAGACCAGGTAGAAGGGAAGATAGTGTGACATTACCCTGGACACTGCTGCCCACTCTGATGTGTGCTTTCCTCTCTCTGCCTGCTAAGCAAAAGCCTATGCACATACCAATTTGTGAGAACAAATACTTTCAGAGGTCACTACTGTTCTGTCCCCACAAACTATCAAACGTTGAATCTGTTTGAGCTCAAGAGAAAATCATGCCACACAATGAGCAGAATCTTTCAAAATACTTAAAAATATATGAGATATGTAATTTTAATTGGCTTTGATTAAATATTACTTACATGCCAGGCATGATTCTAAATGTTTTACATGTAATTGCTCATGCAATTCTCACAGATAATCTGATGAAATAGGTGCTATTATAAGATCCTTGCCTTACAGATGAGACAACTTCAGTCATAGAAGGCTGGCTCATTCTCCCAAGGTGAATAATTATTAAGTGACAGCACCGATATTATGTAGAGCCCATGTTATGAATCAAGTGAATCAGTAGACTCATTGGCTGCCTATCCAGAAAGCTGGTACAAGCATGCAATATCTGATGCACTGTTGTAGGATGAAGTATGTCCTTCTCTAAATTCATATTTTGAAGTACTCACCCTTACACCTAAAAATAAGACTTTAATTAGAGACAGTCTTTAGGGAGGTGATTAAAGTAAGATGAAGTCATTATAATGGACCCTAATCCAGGAGGACTCCTGTTCTGTTAAGAGATAATGATACAGACATATGTAGAGAGATGACCATGTGAACACATAAGGAAGAGAAGACACATATTTGTAAATCAAGGAGAAAAGTCTCAGAAGAAAGTAACCTTTCTGACACCTTTCTTCGAACAGTTTGCCTCCAGAAATGTGAGACAATACATTTCTACCATTGTAAGCTGCCCACTCCACCCCATGTTGGCATAGGATTTCTAGTTCTAATTCTAATAAGTACGTTAATTTAAATTGAAACATCAAACTGCATTTATTTGCCATGAAAAAACAAAGACTTTTGAGTTAGTGGCCCTAATTGGAATATCAAATTTTCCCTCATATTAACTATACCCACAAACCACACACAGTATTATCTTGAGTTTTGTTTCATTTCAGACGAAGAACTTAAAAGATGTTGTAAAGCAACTTATTTCTGTAGATAGAACAACATACTTACACATATATCAAATCTTGCAGAATTAAAGGAAGCAAACTCATGCCCAGACATATTTAGAGAACATAATATATTTCTGTACATATCTGATAGAACAAGAAGACAATGTTTATCCATGATGAATGCAATTATTATGTACTAAAACATGTACTACCAGAAAAATGAAAGAAAGAATAAGACAAAGTTTAGAAATCTGAACGCCAAAATTAATAAACTCATTGTGAAAGAATTATATCAGTAGCATCTTCATTTTTAGTGCACTAGAAATAATGCTTGCAAACATCATGTGCCTACTGCTAAACATGGAGTAGATTCTTTGAATAGAAATTTGGGATGATTATGTCTTATTGATGTGATGTCTTTATAAAATACCTCTCTGTACCTATTATAATTTTCTCCATATTAAAATATTTATATGATGGTAATATAATTGCTTCAGCCTTATTTAGATCACCATTATAGGGTATATATCTTTGAAATATTTTACTTTCAATCTTTTGTGTAAATTGTGCTTTTGTAAGTAGCATACTCTGAGTGTGTGTGTGTGTGTGTGTGTGTGTGTGTGTGCGTTTAATGTAAGTCTCTGAAGGCTTCAACATTCCAATTGGAATAGTCAATTTATATTTAATGCAATTACTGATATATTTTGATTTAAACCTACTACTTTATTATTTTTTGTAAATTTGTATTTGGATTAGTTATTCATGCTTTCATATATTTAGTGGTTTCTAGATTATTTTTACTAATGTATTCTCTAATTCACCACTTTTATCTGTGGCTCTCCGTAATTGGCTCCCATCCTCACACACTGATTTTTGAAACTCAAGTACTGTGTTTTTATGTCTATAATTATACTTATTTTTTAAAATTCTAGGTCTCAACTAAAACTCTTGACTATGGTCTCTATTTTCTTTAAAATGTAGTTATTTAAAATTTCATATTTGGTAACTCTAACAAATTTTGCTGCTATATATCTATTTAATATTTTCTTGAGTGTCTTTTCTTTTCACTTTTTATCATTCAGTCTTCATTCCAAGAATGACCAGCAGTACTTTATTAAATGTTAATGTAGTGTATGAAGTATTTCAGAGATACTTTGAAGTTTTTGATGATGTTAATCCTTTATATAGAACATTAAGCTGTTTTAAATGAACTAGAAAAATCACTGTGATATAATCAGATATATATATATAGACATATATATATATGTCTATGTATATATATATGTCTATATATATATATATATAATTAGGTAATAAATATCAGAATTTACTTTAATCTCTGTAAAACTAGTTCTGTTCACTCATTCTCCTAGAAGAATCCATTGAAGAGTCCTAGTGCAAAGCCTAGTTTTTCACCAGCTCTGCAACACATTTATAGAGTCCCATGACTTCCCTCAGATCCACAGGACAAACAAGAATTACACAAAATAATTTTTGCAATTTTGCATCAGGTTTTATGGGAAAATACCTTAATGAGAAAGGCTGCATAACATGTCAGGCTTTTATCATTTTGAGGATCCTGAGCTCTCAATTTCTGGCTGCCTTACTGCTCTGTAATGGCATCAAAATGATTTTTAAATAATTTATCCAGCTTTTGTAGTTTTTTTACTGAGTAGACTTCTGGAAGCATAATTTCAAGGACAAACTAGTGTACCTTTTAAAACTGCAGCATTTTTCCTATTTTCTCCAGAAAGATTTGGCTATTCATATTGTAATAGCTAGGCTCAATTTCAACTGACTCTCTATAACTTTACTTTCTTAATATAAAGAGAAACAGGAAAATATTTCTATCTTGGAAAAGATTTGTTCCCCACTCATCCAGCCATAAAATTTTATTAATGGAATTTTTACTTTATTCTCCATGCACAGCAAAAGATCTCTTTGGGCTTGATTCAGAATATATTACATTTCTTCCATAAAAATCTTTCATTCCTAGGAAATTGTTGCAGTTTATATCAAGAAGGGAATTCCCATTAAATTCTTCTTGTAGCCTTAAATGCAATACTCTCAATAATTGCTGAGATAGAGATATAATTTTAAAAAAAAGAAAAGCCTAGTAGCAGAAAAGTAACTTACAATTTTGCATATGATTTGAATATTATATATATATATATATATATATATATATATATATATATATATATATATTTGGCAAATGTCCATGCATCTTCTGCTGTCACCCATTTGGAAAATACCATTTGTACATTTTTATATGGATCAATATATGGCTTTGTTCAGCCCATGATAGGAAAAATGGAAAAATCTCAGAAATGACAGAACCAAAGTCTGCATGGCTATGTCTTTTTAAAAGCTATAACAACATGGGGTGGCCCCGGAGCGCTTGAACCAGGGAGGTAACTTCAAATTACCAGACACATCTATTATGAAGTGTTGAAAGGAGAAAGAAAAACAAGTAATAAAGTTACAAAATAAGGTTTATTTTATCAAAATTAAAACTGCTTCCTTCCCTCCACTTCAGAGTAACCTTGAAATGCACAGTCCAAGGATTACATTGCTGTGATCCCTTAGCAGTTAGTTCCACAGCAGGAGGTGCCTGCTACAGACAAAATTATAAGGTTAGGAATGTTCGCAATTCAGTGACCCGATTGGCTGACTATTCCTCAGAGGTTTTACAATCAAATATTTATACTTCTAAATGGGAGCAAAGAAAGGAAAATGGTTCATAAAGAGAGTCCCAACACATGTATTATTGAAATAACAGATGGAAATATTATATTTTGAAACATTCTTTCTATAAAATCCTTTTGAAGTGTGTTTTTACAGGATAAACTAAGCCAAGAAGTAAAGGAAAGAGAGAGAGAGAAAAGAAAAAAAGACTTTATTTTCCAATGTTAGTGTCAACAGAGTATAAAGATAGCACTTCCTAAAAAAGGCCCATCAGAAAATGTGCTTCAACACAAATTGGTTGCAAATTCTCTACTCCACACCAAAGTCTCAAGGAAGATAAAAATTCAGAATCCATTTGACTGTTGCTGATGATTAAGTTCAGTTTCAAATCTTGGCTTTTAACATCTTGGCAGAAACTGTATATGACCTATCAGTGAATTTTTCATCTTTCCTAAAATGCTTGAAACCTAAGCTAAGACTCAAGACCTTATCTCCACAGAGCTGCTGGTTGCTTCACCCTAGCTGAGTTGTGGTGAAGAAAGTAACTATGGATTTACTTCACATAGGTAATATGGATAGATCATCTAGTCAGGGTTTCTACTAGAGACATGCAATGCAAGGCAGGAACCCAAATGACAAATTCATGACACTCACTAAATATAGGAGCTGGTACTGATGATAGAATTAAAAGTGTAGAATTATTCTGTTGTCTTTCCATGAAAAATACCCCTGTCCTAAACAATAATTGGTCTGTCCAATTTCTCTACCTCAGACTATGGTCCCATTATCTTGCTAGTCAGATATTACTATTTCAATGGTATGATAATGTGAGTTATTTCATGGCAACTGGCAGTTATGCCAACCAAGCAGAGAGTTCACAAGAGCAAAGTTATTTTGACTTTGTATCCAGACATGATAACTATCTGCGACCAACTGAATACAATTTTTGGTTGAGTCAAATTTTATTTTTATTTATTTATTTGTATTTAAGAGAAGGGTCTACCAGGTGTTCAGAGTCTCACTACTAGATTGGACTCATAGTGATCTGCCTGTTTACAGTCTTTCAAGTGCTGGAATTACAGGTGGATGCCACCATACCCAGTATCAATTGCCCATTCAGTGTGCAGCAGGCCCAGAGATCAAACTCCCAGCCCCTGTACCTGCTTGCAGCTGCTTTAATCCAAGGAGCTATTTGGCTGGCCTGAGTCAAATTTTAAAGGGACAAAAAAGGAAGGCTAGACTAGGAGAAGGGCTAATGTGCAAAAAATGAAAGAACTGCTATTGGTCTTTCTTGTCAAGGACCAGACTACTGATAGATATGCTACTTCAAGTAAGTTTGGG
Source organism: Ctenomys sociabilis (assembly GCA_004027165.1). Lineage (NCBI taxonomy): Eukaryota > Metazoa > Chordata > Mammalia > Rodentia > Ctenomyidae > Ctenomys > Ctenomys sociabilis. The sequence continues at coordinate 9,265 of PVKA01005907.1, forward strand.
GGGTTACATTTAGACCTTGAACAATAAATAATAGAAAAGGGCAAAAATCTAATAGTCTCTGGGCTCTGAAAAGTTAAGTGTAAGCAATCAGAAGTCAGTCTCTGAAGAAGAAAGAAAGAAAGGAAGGAAGGAAGGAAGGAAGAAAGGAAGAGAAAGAAGGGAGGGAGGAAGGAAGGAAGGAAGGAAGGAAGGAAGGAAGGAAGGAAGGAAGGAAGGAAGGAAGGAAAGGAAGAAAGCTCTTCTCTCCTACCCACCAGTGAAGTTACCAGAAAGCAATGCAAGATGATGCTTTAATTTTTTATTTTCTTTTTGTCCTTTTTGTGAAGGTGAGCAGGTAATTGGGAATGGAACTCAAGACCTCACACTTTCCAGACAGGCGCTGCACTGCTGAGCCCTATCACCGGCCCTTGAAAATACTTCAGTAATGGTTCAGTCTGCTCAGGGAATTCACTCAGAAAGCCTCAGCGGCTCAGGGCTCAGCCCAACAGCAGCAGTACTCTCGGGGAAGCCACTTCCTGTACCTGTTTTGATCACAGGGCTCTGGCTTGGCAAGGTTTTCACCAGTCTTGCGGTTTGTACTGCTCGTGCGTCAGTACATTCCGGCTGAAACGCTTCAGTTCAGTCTATCCAATCACCTCACCAATGCTTCCCAGAGCCATCGTTCGCTCTCTTCAGCTTTGAACTACATTCCAAGGACACGATAGCTGAAGCATGAACTTTGAGTGGGAGGTTTGCCTGCTGGGATGCAAGCTCCTCCCCTCTTTGTAATGGCAATCCTAAAGGGGAAATAGGAAAATCTCTTCTTCAATATGAAAACAATATGCAATGTATTAATTATTGAATCTGTTCTCATAATTTGATTTGAAACTGTTTCATTGCTATTTATTCTTCAATAAAATTATGGAAAAAACAATAAAAACCCAAAATGTGTACTTAAATTAAAAAAAAAATACAGTCTGCAGTAGAATCGTGTAGGCAGCTGGTTAAAAAATAGATTTTGGGAGGACTGTAGGTTCAATCATAGCTGAAGAAAAGACTCGGCATCTGTTTTTAAGACTCTCCCTGACCATTCCGACACACAGTCAATGTCTAGTATAGTCCACCTGGTCTCATAAATTAGGAAACTCAGACCCAGAGAAACTCACTTTGGCAAGGTAGAGCAGTGCCCTGACTCACCTCTTGCTCTCCTCATCCTACTGCATGTGATCTAGCCTCCTGCATCTGGTTCTGTCTGTAGTTGGGCTTGGTTTTCCTATATGTTTTGATCTCAGAGAGCGATCTGCAAAGTACCTGCTCTGCCTACAGAAGATCACTTTCCAATTTTCTTTCAAAGCAGGTACTATTAGAAACTGGAACGGGTTCACAACAGCTATCACAGAAGGAACTGTCTTTGTTCTTAGTGAGAATATTTATTTAATATGAGCAGAGACATTGGCAATTTAAATACCTCACACAAGAAAACAAAATAAAGCAAAGAAGGAATTTTATGGCATTATAGTGAGTGATAATTATGTAGAATCATGTAAAATTTCCAGAGTTTTTTATAGAATAGATTTTCTGTGGGGTGCTGACTTGAAAGTGAGAAAAAGAAGGAAAAGCTGAGCAGAAGACTGGAAGATTTCCCAATGAAAATAGTTGACTTTACCATAGAAACTGGATGGTAATAAAATCTCTAAACTTTTTAGCGTGTTGGAACCACCATAAGCTGAAAGCAGAATGAGGAATGATACGTGCTTCATCACTCACATGCTTGTAGACCAGAGCTTAGGCTGTGCCAGAAGTCACAGTTTCCCTAAAGGCAGTCATAATACTATCTGTTAAGTTCTTAACATATACACAGAGAGTACAGCTTTTAAAGGCTGCAAGAATGAAAGTGTGGCTGGCAGCACAGCTTCTGGAGTCAGACACATCAAAATAAAATCTGAAATCTGCTCTTTACTAGCTGTGTGGCCTTGAGGAAATTATTTAACTTCTTTGAGGCTTAATTTCCTCATCAATAAAATGCAACCTTACAGGGCTCTTAAAAATATTAAAGCATGCAAGGAGGGAAGAAGAATTGAAGAGATGCTGGGGTTACTGAGGAAAATAAAAAGCAAAGGGAAAATTCAAGTGAATGAAAAAAAACTACATTCAGTTTAAGAGGAACAAAAGAAAAACTAAGAGAGCGAATATGAACTAAAATATTTGTAAGATAATCAGCCTAAGATCTGAATTTGAGCTTATTAGGAAATTTCTCAAGTTCTGTACGCATAGAAAGCTGAACAAAATTGAGAATTAAGCAGATTGTGAGACCTGGCTACAATATATATATTGGCTAAGCCTTTGAAATTATGTAATTTTGTATGTTTTGTTTACTGCTATGCTTAGTATTGTGAAATCAATGTGTGGGTTGATGGGATTTAATAGGCTTTCTAGAATATGAATTTATTAATAGTTTGTAGGTTCAGAGGTGAGAGCACACAGTGGCCATCTGAGCACTGAAGAACCAGCACCAAGTCTCCTGCAGCTGCTCAATCTAGGAAAGTAGGAGCCACAGAACAAGCAAGATAAAGGACAAGGGGCTGTTTTGAGAATGGACGCCTGGAAACCTACTAGGGGATCACTAGTACAAATCCATATTGAAAGGCTGATGTCCTCGGGCAATGGCGATAGCAAAATATGCATCTACTCAATGGGTTGATGTTTTCCTTCCTCCCTTTTATTTGATGTGGAATGCAAGATTAATAGTTGGTGATGACTACTCACTCCAGGGCATGACTTCTCCTTGAGTTTGCTGACTCACCTGCCAATAATCTCTGATCACTCTCACAGGTTTTAATGTAAGTCACAAAGTTCCCAATAAACAGAAGGTATTATTGGTATTATCTCAAATTAGATGACAATAGTGTGGCTTAGTGGTCGAATCCTTGCCAAGAACATAATAGGCCTTGGGTTTGATCCATAGACTATTATTTTTTGAAAAAAGATATTAAGAAAGCCATAACTTTTTCTTCAATATTTTTAAAACATCACTATTATATAATGGAGACTTGCTATATAAACAACAATTTATTCATGCTAAATTTTAAAGTTTTGGATAAAAGGGAAGTATTACCAGCCTGGGCCACAAAGTGAGCTCAAATGCAGCCTTAACTGTATGAAGAGAACCTGTCTCTAAAAACCAAACAAGAAGAAGAAGAAAGAGAAGGAAGAGGAGGAAGGGGAGGAGGAGGAGAAGCAGAAGCAGAAGAAGTAGAAGAAGAAGAAGAAGAAGAAGAAGAAGAAGAAGAAGAAGAAGAAGAAGAAGAAGAAGAAGAAGAAGAAGAAGAAGAAGAAGAAGAAGAAGAACAAGAAGAAGAACAAGAAGAAGAAGAAGAAGATGATGATGATGATGAAGAAGAAGAAAAAGAAGAAAGAGGAGGAGGAACAAAAGCAGAAGAACAAGAAGAAGAAGAACAAGCAGCAGTAGCAGAAGAAGAAGAGAGAGGGAACGAGGGAGGAGGAAAGGAAAAGAGGTGGGAGGAAGAAAGGAAGAGAGGATGAGGGAGAAAAGGAGATAGGATCAGTGAGTAAGCAGGGAGAGGAAGGGAAAGAATTTTAGCTTGCTTTCCACTGTTATAACAAAATATCAGAGGAGCAGATTCTAAACAATGAAAGTTAATGCCTCACAATTCTGGAGAGCGGGAAGCTCACTCCAACATCAAGGGGCCACCTCTGGCGAGGGCCTTCTTGCTGTATCATAACTTGCCAGAGGCATCATATGATGAGAGCATTTATACAAGTTATGAGCAAGAGAGAGACAGAGTAGGGAAAGGAGGAGGAGGGGACAGAGAGAGAGAGAGAGAGAGAGAGAGAGAGAGAGAGAGAGAGGCTGATTGTACAAGCCCACTGTCTCTTAGTAACTTCTTGCATCTGTGACAATGACATTAATGCACTCCTGAGGGTCCATCCCTTAAGCTAATCATCTCCTAAGATTCCTACTTTTCAACACTGTTGCACTGGAGATGAAGTTTTCAACATGTGAACTTCGTGCTGTAACATAAAGCTGAAAACAAAGAAACACAGTTTTCCTGGGGATATAGCTCAGAAGAAGAACAAGAAGTAGCAGCTGGAGAAGAAGAAGAAGAAGAGAGAGGGAGGGAGGAGGGAAGAAGAGGTGGGAGAAAAACATAAGAGGGTGAGGGAGAAAAGGAGATAGGACAAGATTGATCCCCGATATCACACCAAAAAAGAAAAAGAAACAATTTATTTGGGATGTTCAATATGTATGAGAGTGGGGCATCTTAAAGCAGAGTGTTAGCATTTACTTCATTTCCAACAAAGCCCAGGTGCTGTGAAATGATGTGCTTGAAAACAGAATGTCAAGTGAATAAGAATTGTACAGACAGAATGTGAGGGGTGACTTCACCTCCTAATAGCTATTCTTGGAACTAGCAACCAAATTTTCATGATGTTGTCACCTCTTAAAGACTACAGTGACAATCAAATTTCAAAATGAGTTTCAAATCAAACCAACATTTATGTCATAGTGAAAGAGAGGAAGAAAAGAAGGGAGGGAAAAAGAGGGAGAGAGGCCAAGGAAGAGAACAAAAGATCATGCACATAAAATCTGTAGTAGTTTCTAGCTCTTATTCCATTAACATGTCATTATCATGTTAGGTCAGCCGTTATAAAATGAATGGAACCATCCAGAGACAAACAGCAGCTCCCCTATCAGAGCTAACTGGCAGCTGGTAGCAATGTGATTTACTAGTCGAGAGCTTAAGCTCAGGGCTGCAGATTAAATTGGCTCTGCCTTTCACTCATTCTGTGACTGTAAACAAACTGCTTATCCTGACTGAGCCCCTGTTATCTTGGTTTTTCTACATAAAAGTATAAGAATCTTTATCACTTAGGATTTTTATAATGTTTAACTTTGATAATAAATCCCAGAACTTGGTATATAATAAGTGTTACACACGGTACATATCTTCTGTTTTCATCAGAATCACCAATAATATAATTGACATACCAAAAAAATCTCAGTTTAATCATTTTTAAAACATGTTATATGGAACCAACAAATGTATTCATTGCTGGAGACCTGGGAGGAACACCTAAAACTTCTATTGATCTGTGACGGTGGAGTTGGAAACCCTTAGCTCTGATATTGCCTCACACTCACAAATGTCTGCAAATTTTACTCTCCTCTGCACTCAACCTCCTAGTTATAAACAACAGAATTTTTTTCTTTTGTCTTTCTTCCTTTTTCTGATGGAACAACTAAAGCAAAGAAAATAAAAACAAAAAATGTGGGCTGGGGACATAGCTAAGTAGAATAAGTGCCTACCTAGTAAACACAGTGTCCTGAGTTCAATTCCCAGTACTGCAAAATAAATAAATAAATAAATAAATAAATAAATATTGACCCAAGACCATAAGATGAACTGTAATTGTCACAATTTCTGAAATTCTAATCCTGAATTTAACCAAACAAACCAGAGTTTTCATGAGTTTTAAGAGTGAATCAATCTTGACCAATTTTAAAACCATCCAAGTATACATTACTTTCTTATTTCGTACAAAAGAATAGACTGAAACAATGGATTTGAGAACACAAAGTAGTTAAGGAAAGAAAATAATGAATCCTTCAGAATCAGATTTTAAAATAACATTTGATTCATGGGCTGTAAAATTATTTTACTCATCAAGAGCCAAAAGAATGAGGTTGGTTTTAGAGAAGATAATGAAAATAGTCTTTGTGGTTACTAAAATGGTTACTTAGAAACCTAAAAATCTTTAAATAATATGAAGCATTTTGAGAAGCAGGAGAGTAGATGAGAAAGAACATAGACAGACTAAAAAGACCATCTAAGCTTACACATTTTTAAAGTTTAAATTTTGTATTAATACATGTTTGTGGCATCTGCCCATCATATAATTCCTCATACAGGGTTTTCTAATTTATCTGTATAAAATGGCTTGAGGATTTAAGGTTAGTGTTTTTAAAATTAAAAATAATACTGATATACTAAATATTACTGAAATATATTAGGAAACGAAATGTTTCATTCTACCACTCAAAAATATCCTGCAGTACTGTAGCCTTAAGGCCCCTTTTCCTTTACCCATAAAAAATGTTTATTAACTGCAAGGTACTACATATTATACAGTATTTGAAAATTTACAAAACAAGAATTCTATACTTGAAAAATTTTGTTGGAGGACAAACCATAAAAAATAAACAGTTATAGAACGATAAATCAAGATAAAGTTTAATGAATTACTGAATGATTTCTACAAAAGATTGCTGAAGAAATTCATTTGTGTTCATGAAGGCTGCAGTAGTCACAGAAAACAAAAGGAAGTCGTATTTGAAGCTAAACATAAAGGACTTAAATTATCAAAATGGAATTGCAAGTTTTTAATATCATATTGAAGAATTACAACTTTATCCTATAGATGTCAGGAAGTATCTAGGAATTTTTGAGTAGGAGTGAATCTTTAGAAGATTCCTGTGAGGGTAGGCCAAACAGCTTAACGCATTAAAGGGCCTGCAAGCAGGCACAGGGGCCAGGGGCCTGGGCGTTCGATTCTGGGCCTGCCTGCCTCCCTGCCCTGGGGGGCATGCTGAGAGGGCAATTGATACTGGGCATGGTGGTGCAAGCCTGTAATCCAAGCTCTCAGCAGGCTGTAAACTGGAGGATCACTACAAGTCCAATCTAGTAGTGAGACCCTGAACACCCTGTAGAGTCTTCCCTAAAATACAAAAAAAAAAAAAATGAAAAAAAGAATAAATAAATAGAAGATTCATGACATAGGTGGTTTAGGAAAGGAAGAAGGAGAGAGACACAGTAGGATTTGGATATTTCAGATCTTTGAAATATGGTGGTACTAAAGGCAATTCCAATTATAAAAAAATATAAAAAACAATTTGAGAGATTTATTAGGGGAAAATCTACAAAATATGACAGTGAATTCAATGAAAAAGTCAAGCTCTTATTAAAATTCAGACAAAAATGACTATGGTTTTAAATTTTACTATGTAGAATCATGATGTAGGATGTTGAGGGATGAGCATTTTGGTCTTGAGAATAAAATTTTTACTAAGCTTTCAGGGTGGCTCTAAAAAATTAATACTAGCAGATATAAAGATGTCACAAGAATTTCTTTTCTTTCTGTTTTTTTTTTTTTTTTTTTTTGTATTTTTTAGTAAGGGTCTATAGGGTTTCACCACGCGAGATCGGACTGCAGTGATCAGCCTGTGTTAACCTCCCAAGAGCTGGGATTTCAGGAGCACCCCACCACACCAGTCTCAATCACAGTCTCAGTGTGCCCTTGGGGGTGGGGCCAGCTTGGCATGCCAGGGATCAAACCCTAGCCTCTGCGCTCTGCCTAAGCAGGTGCTTTAATCCACTGAGCTATTTGTCTGACCCTATAAGAATTTCAAGGATAGTGAAAAATCAGACTGGGAGCCAAAAAATTTAGAGCTATATGTAGTAAATCCCAGTTGCCTATTAAAAATGCTATCTGCTTTAAATAGTAAACATCATTCACTAAAATAAGAGCAGACACATTAACTATACATAGCCTTAGAAAAATAAACACCTAAGTTTGCTCAGAAGTATCAAAGCCCATGTTGCACATTGTCTTTTATAGTATATGCAAGTGAAATGAATAAGTTTATCTTTTGTTATAGTGCATTCTAAGAATGATTGATTATCCTAATAATTCATGATAGACACTTTAACCATTATGGCTGGCAGAATAGTAGTCCTCCAAAGATGCTATTTTCTAAATCCTGGAACCTATGAAAAGTGATATATTAACTGCAACTTTCATGAACCCTCAACAGGATGAATCCACCAGGCAAGGTGAGCAATTAAACAGAGGGGAAAGGAAAAATTAACAACAGAAAAACATCATGATAAATCAATATATATCATTTATAACCATCAATGGAAATGTTCTCAACTAACCAATCAAAAAAAAAAAAAAAAAAATAGAATGGAGCAAGAGACGAGATCCAACAGTATGCTACTTATAAGAAACACATAAATTCAAAAAAGGAAAACAATACTCCATGTGACAGAAACTTTAAAAAAGCAGGGATAGCTGTTGTATTTGCAGATGAAGTGGATTATAAGCCAAGATTGATCAAGAAAGATAATGAAGTTCACTGTATATTGTTAAAGAACAATTCAAGGGGAAGAAATAACAATCATAAATATATATGCACCAAATACCAGCACATTAACATACATAAAAAATAAAACAAACACTAATATAATTATACTGGGCCCTCAATATTCTATGTCATAAATAAACTAGACAAGAAAATATGAGAGCTGAACTAAAACTTTGAACAAATTGTATTAATAGTTATCTACAGTATTTTACCCCATAACAGCAGAATACAAACTTCTCAGCTACACATAGACCACATATTGGAGGTGTGATACCCTCTTTTTTAAATGGTACTAAAACCAGTAGCTTTTCACTCAGTAGAAGTTAAACCTAGAACTTTATGTCTTACCAAGCCTTAAATTAACATCAAAATGAATCAAAGATCTTAATATTAAAGTGGAATCATTTCACCTGTGGGAAGATAAAACTCTTGGAAACATAGGTGTAGGCAAAGGCTTTATGGAAACCCTATTTGCACAGGAAATGTTACAAAGCATCAACAACTGGGATCTTATCATGTTAAAGAGCTTTGCCATAGCAAAACAAACCACCAACAGACAAGGGAAAATGAAGTAAAGAGAATAAAAGTGCAAAAGAGAATAGAAAATAAATGAGACTTTTGTAAATGGGGATGGGAAGAATGGTTGGGGGGATGGTAGTGGAATGAACAGCAATAAAAAAAAAAAACCTCAAAAATATATTGTGTAGTGGTAAAAATTTCCTAAGATGAATGTGATCATCATTATATGAAAATGCATCAATAAAATTAATATAAAAAAGATTGAAAGTGCTGTTTCTGAATTTGAAGATAGAAAAACTTAAGCATGAGCCAATGAACATAAGCAAATTCTTTAAGTTGGAGAGAACAAAGCAACAGATTCTTTCCTAGAACCTCTAAAACATAAGCAGTTGCTGAATTCTGATCTACAGAATTTTATAGTAATAGATTTGTGGGATTTTTTTAAGCCACAGAGTTAGTTGTAAGTTCTTATGGAAGCAATAGGAAACTCACACAATAATACTATCTATATTTTCTGCATAAAGCAGGCTCACTATGCACAACTTAGAAAGCTATCAAAAAATTTTTCCATAATATGAAGATCAAACTTATTATTCTGGCATAACAAAATAGCTGACATCTGACTTGCTCTCCGGTCGTAGACAAATAGAAGCCAACTGGAAGACTCGGAAGATGGGCACTGGTGGCGCACATTCGTTATCTCAGCACTCTGAGAAGCTGAGACAGGAAGATGAAAAGTTCTAGCCCAGGCAGGGCAACCTAGCAAGACCTTGCCTCAAAATAAAAAATAAAACAAGTGCTGGAGGGGTAGTTCAGTGCAAATATTCTGGGTTCAATCCCAAGTATCACATACACATAAAAAAGAATTCTTTTCAGACATAGGACTATGTGTTCTACAAAGGGAAAATGAGAAAAAATATGTAATTCACAGATTTCTTCCTGAAGATACTTTGAAACCACATTTGAAATTTTAGTTATCCAGAGGAGAAACACTTTTCAATGCTCACAGGCTACAGTGGATACTCAAGACAAACTGTACCTTACATAAATAATTAAGCTAGCTTCAGAGAAGCACTAAGAAAGCTTAAAAATAAGTCTGTAAGAATTAAGCCGTATTTTAGTAAATCTATTTGGCACTTAAATAAATTTCAGCGCCCTTTATAAGAAAACAGGCTATTGCAGCTTTCCTCACAACAGTCCACACTACTTTCTCCAAGATGTTCTTTTATGTCGCTTTTTCTTCTTTTACTTGGCTCAAGGTCACTCTACAGAATCAGTTTCCCCCTCACTCTTTATTTTACTTTTTCAAATAAATTTTGCCACAAAATAGAAATAAATACATAAAAGAAGAAAACAAGTGTACAGACTGATCAATGTAATAGTCACAAACTGATCAAAAGCAACAAATTAGATGAACATGTTGGAATACACTTAAAATCCCAGCACCCAAGAGGTTGAGGTAAAAGAGTCAAAAATTTGAGTCCAGGCCTGGCAACTGAACCACTTGGTGAGATCCTGCCTTAAAATAAATAATGAAAGGGTGAAGGTCTTGAGTTTAAGCCTTAGTAACACACAATTTCAGCGATTGTGTAAATATTTTAATTCTAAATTTGTTAATACATCGTGAGATTAATATAAGTTCCCTTCAGCCTCAACAATTTCAAGAGGTGCTCACAGTGGTGGCCTTCAGCTTACAGATATTTATTAATACAGTATACTTTGTCTTAGGTAAGACATACAGAGCAGCTTGGTCACTGAGATTGCTGCACATGTATTTTCAGTTTCTTCTCTAAGCCTGGCAGTGTAATGAAGTATCTGTGCTATACAACATTCTCTAGGGTCTTCCACATGAGGTCAATGCCATCTATTGGAAAAATGGCACTATTTTTCTTTTCCTGAAGTGTGTATACATTTTTGGTGAGATGGATGGATGGAGAGAGAGAGAGAAAGAGAGAGAGAAAGAGAGAGAGAGAGAGAGAGAGAGAGAGAGAGAGAGAGAGAGAGAGGGAGGGAGAGATGATAGGTAGATAGATATCCAATCAAAAATTGGGCAACTACCTATAGTACTTATATGGCAATGGAATACCCATCTCTGAAAAAACTAAATAAAAAGGGGGGATACAATTGAAGGTCCATTTTGTAGTAATATATATATTAGGGTAGATATACAGCTACTTTTTCTTATTCAATGAGAAGAAAGATTTGTACTAATAGTGTTTGGACAGCATATCATGTTTGCATCTTGTATTATGAATAACTACTATTAAAACAACAATATGTAATGCATTAATTATCGTAACTGTCCTACTAATCTGTATTGAAACTGTCTCATTGCTATTTGTTTCTTGATAAAATTAATTTAAAAATGGGCAACTAAAATGAATAGACACTTCTCAGAAGAAGAAGTACAAATGGGCAATAAATACATGATTAATGTTCAACATCTCTGACCATCAGAGAAATGCAAATTAAAACAACCCAGAGATTTCATCTTACCCCAGGAGGAATAGCAATCATCAAGAAATCAAATAATAAATACTAGTAAGGCTGCGGAGTAAAAGGAACACTTCAACGTTTGTGAAATTAAACTAGTAAAACACTATGGAAATCAATACAGAGAGTCCTCAAGAAATTAAAACTAGAAATTCCATTCAATCCAGCTATTCCTCTTCTAGATATCTTCTCATAACAATTAAAGATCATATTTCAGAGAAACAGGCACATCTATGTTTACAGCAACATCACTCACAAGTTACATTTTGGAAGTTCATTCTATGTTTATCAATAGATGAGTGGGTAAAGAAAATGTGACTGATTGATTTAGAGTTCTTTGAGACAAGGTACTGTTATGCCCTCTCACATAATATAATTGTCCTCCATCAGCCTCTACTACTCTGCAATAAAGAAGGATAAGCTTAAGTTACTTCTAGGAAAATAGATGTATTTGAGATCATAATGTTAAGTGAAATAAATCAGATATATAAGCTTTAGTGTTGTGTGGTTTCTCTTACATGGGAAACCCAAAATATAAACAAAAAGGAAAAATATAGAAAACAGGAAAATAGATGTTTTGCAAAAGGGAAGGAGACAAAGAGATTGAGGAGGGAAATTGTGATGGAGAAAGAGGAAAAGTAATGAAAAAACAATTAAGATCTCATACTGAAAACCAATAAAAATGAAAATTTAATATATGTTATATAAAAAGCCAAGAAATATGACTATAACCAAGTGAGAAACGAATTAGTAGAAGTTACAAAATGATAAAATTAGCAGAGATATTACAACATTTATAAATATGATCATGAATACAAAGTATAATATAAACATAATAATGAGAAAAGTAAAAACATAAAGAATTAAAATAGCCAAGCACAAAAGCACATGCCTATAATCTCAGTAAAGGAGAATCAAAATCTGAGGCCAGTCTGAGCAATTTAATGAGAATATCTCAAAATTTAAAAAGGGTTGTGATGCAGTGTGCTGTAAAGCAGTCTTGGATTCACTCTCCAATACTGAAAAAAAAAATGCATTTTTTTTTTTACCACAAGAGAACAAAGGAAAAATAATGGAAATTGAATACTTATAAATATGATCATGAATACAAAGTATAACATGAACATAATATTCTTTACAAAACCAGATTAAGAGACACAAAAAAATGGAAAAATTTTTATCACAGTACCTCTAGAACTGAACAAATAAAGGAATTGAGATAATATTTAAGTTTTAGAACTCATAAACCATTTATATATTAAATACACAAGTTCTAGAAAGCTACATTGGATACACTCATGCTAATGAAGACCATTTAACACAACCATGTTTTTGATTTTAAAGCTTTATATAGCCAGGTTTAGTGGCACATGCTTGCAATCCGAACACTGAGGCAGGGAGATCAGGACTTCAAGGCCAGCCTGACTAAACCAACCTGGACTATGCAGTGAGACCCTGTCTCCCAAAACCAAACAAAAAAAGTTTTTTATAAACTCAAGTTTTATATTAAAGTATTTTAGTTCCTCCTTCATCCACAATAGTTAGGGCTGAGAATCCTATAACATGAATATCTCCACTGGATCATCAGGATTATACATTTCAGAGATTCCCAGGTTATGATAAAAGTAAAAATTACTAATGATTGCATCATAGTTTCCGTCTAATGAAGTCAAAAGTTAACAGATTTCCCTGATTCTAAGATGTCACTGTGATATGCACTATTAAATTAAATGACAAACTTGAGCACAAAAATAAACATACTGATTCGATGTCGCCATCAAATAGAAAGTGCATTCCAACCACTGAAATAGTCAGTTACTGGAAGAGCCTTATGTATCCTTGAGGAAACACTGTACTTACTGTTTACTGGTTATAAGGACCGTATGAATACATTGACTCTTGAGAACATTGGCTCTCAGTTGCTCTGCTCTCCAAGAAGACTACTGCTACATTTCTCTCTGAGAGGAGGAGGAAGGAAAGGACAGAGGGAGAGAAGAACACATCAGGTGATCTCTGGAGAGCCATGCTAGCTGCAAAGTAAGATTCCATATCTCCTGATAACAGCCATACTGAAAGGGAGATCCTAATTTAATTAACTCATGCTAACATCTGTTTACTTTTATTCTCATCTGATTCTTTACCCATAGTTCTCAGAGAATTTCTATCATTGCAATACCAAATTCTGAGAGGGGCTTTGAAAGTTGTTGGTTTTAGGAGTTGATGAGTCAGCCTTTCTTCATAAAATTTTTGACAACAAGCTGCAATAGCTAAAGTAGACATAGTTTCCAATGAGCAGGACGGCAGCTCGGCTTCTAATAAGTTAATCCAATGGTTTTTGTCATAAGCAAAACAAAAAATCATGTTTTTAATCATGCTAAAAGGTCTCTGCATCTTGTTAACATCTGGAGTTCAATCACTTCTGTGCTAAAAACCGGGGAATGCTTCAGCAGGGCATAAATCTTGCCCTCATTGTACATGTGAGCCAGATGCTGGAGGAGAATTAATGTTCATTTGTAACACATCTGGTGTCAGCAGCTTTGAGTAAGCTCTAATAGAAAGAGTGCAGAACTAACATGGCATTACACCTTCCCTCAGGCCAGAGGTTCTGTACTGAAGGTAAGAGCCTGCAGGTGTCCCTGGGGGCTGAACAATAAACTGCACTAATCAATTCTGGCATTGTGTTAAGTGCAGGGTGTTTTGAATTTTCCACAGAAATTTCACAGCCTAGTAATTCTACATTCCAACTGTCTCTTTTTTGACAACTCTTTAGGTTGTCCAGTATTGTTGGGTTTCTTGACAATTCAGATAAGGACCCAGATTCCGTTGTCAGGCTTTGGACTAATAAGATGGAGAGAGAAGATCTTTCTAAGAGCTGAAGGGAACAGGTAAAATGTGTTACCTGTAGATTCAAGAAAATAACTTGACATCTACCACACAGTCAGTAATGTGGACTCGAAGAGCCCTGACATCTGAGTTTAAGTCCCAGTTCTGTTATATGTGCAGAAGTCAAAAGCATTGAGGTCACAGTTTCTATCAAGGGATAAATTAAAAAAAATAGATATTAGTTTTTTATTTAATAGACAAAATATTAAATGCTAATTTTTAGTACCTATTCTAATTCACTTTGGAAAATAGCATTCCTTTTCAACCTCTTTTACCATCAGCATATACTTGGGGTTTAATCTGTAACAAATATCTTGCTTTCTAAAACCTGCTGCAAAATTTCATGTCAAAATTTCCAAATTTTTGTCTATGTGGTTCCTATTAGTTATAATGTGTTGCCTCAACCCATTTGTTTCCCTATTAATTCCCAGACACTTAGCGATAAGACTCCTCTATAAATCATTCTTCATTGATGTCATGTATTGTTCATTGTTTTTTGTGCCTCTCTCCTTACAAACTGTCATTGTTCTTCATCTGTGAATCTGTGAGAAGATGGGAAATATAAGAGGAATGTAATAAAGTTTCAAAGAGAAAATTATTGGTGATAGTCAAATACTAGGGCACATAAATGCTACTGCTTATGTTAGGATGTAAAGAATGTCCAGGTAACTACAATGCATTTTTATAGCTGGGCATAGTGACACATGCCTGTAATATCAACACTGGAGAGATTTGGACAGGAGGATCAGTAGCTCAAGGACAGCATGAACTACATAGCAAAAAACAAAGAAAGGAAGGAAGGAGGGAGGGAAGGAGGGAAAGAGGGAAGGAAGGAAACAAGGAAGGAAGGAAGGAAGGAAGGAAGGAAGGAAGGAAGGAAGGAAGGAAGGAAGGAAGGAAGGAAGGAAGGAAAAGAAAAATTAAAATATAATGATGGAATTGTTTTCTTTCTTGGCCAGTCTCTGAGATCAAGCAGGACATCAGAAGAGGCCCACAAGCACCACAACCATTTTCAATAGGAGCAGGACCCTGTGTCCCCACTCACACTCTGCCTAGCTCATGGGTTCCTGAGAGTACATAAACTGCTTTCACTTCATTCAAGGTGTTTTTTTTTTAAGTTGAAGTGGCATGTATGGTTGAATTTTATTAGGAAAATGTTCATATAACAGGTGTTTTGAACTGTGTGTTTTGAATTTATCTCTTAATTTAATTTTATAAACTGGAATACTATTCAGCTATAAAGAAAGATAAACTGGAGGCTTTTATAGGTAAATGAATACAATTTCAGACCATACTCATAGGTCAAATAAATCAGCATCACATGTACAAACAGCATATAGTCTCCCTATAATATGAAAAACTAAAAAAGTAAATGAGATCTAAAAGGTGTAATAAATACAGTGAAAGGGAAAAAACTGCTCAAAAGGAAAGAACAGCAGGGGCAGGGGAGAAAGAAGGAAAAAATATGTATATATACACAAAATAGTTAAGATAATTGCAACTAATAATTTCTATAAGTTTATTGAAAGGAAGAGATAGTGCTTATATTGTTTGAGCAATTTACCATGCCAATATCTGGTAATCTGAGCAAGTACTTTGAAGACAGCACGTGTGACATAATAGCAATTCTTGTTTTGAAATTCTATATTATTTTTATTGTTCTTTGTTTCTTTAAAATAAAAAAATGAATTTGTTATTTTTAACTATAACAGAATCCTACAAGGAGCTACTTTCCAATTTAGACTTGAAAACCTCACACCACAAAATAAACCATACATAAATAAAAATACAAGGTATAAACATTAACAAATGCTTATAATCTTAGATGAGGAAAAAATGTGGTTACAAAAGTATATTTTACAAAGGTACTAATGTCTTAAAGTGATATATCTCTAGTAGTAATAATATCCTAACAATTTTCCTTTGCTGTCAGATAATATTCATACTTTCTCCAATATTTCCATGTATTTCATTTATTCATTGATCTTCACTACCTGGCTGCAGTGGAATGCCCAAGATGAATATTAGAGAACAAAGATCAAAAAATAAATACATCTAGTTAAAGTTACACATGAAATGTATCAGTTGTCTGGTAGAAAAGTCCTCTAAATGAATTTATGAAGGCTTCTCATGGAAATCAGCTTAGATTCAATATGACATATTCAGTTCATATTTGATCAAAATAATGAATACAAGACAGGGCCAGCCAAATAGCTCAGTAGATTAAAGCACCTGCAAGCAGGAGCAGGGACCAGGGGTTTGATCCCCAGTCCTGCCGTGCCACATCCGCCCTGGAGCACGCTGAAGGACAAATGAAACTGGGTATGGTGGTGCACGCCTGTGATCCTAGCTTTTGGGAGGCTGTAAACAAATGGATCACTGTGAGTCCAATCTAGTAGTGAGACCATGAACACCCTGTAGACCCTTCCCTAAAATACAAAAAAAAAAAAAAAAGCAAGATAAAACTAGGAAATTGCTGACCCATACACCATAATATTCCCTAACCTCGGGGGTCTGCTTTAAGAAATATTAGGCTGAGGTTGTACCCATTGGTAGAATACATGGTTTAGCATTCATGAAGTCCTCGGTTCAATTCCCAGCAACGGGGGGGGGGGGAGAGAGGAGAGAGACAGAGAGAGAGAGAGAGAGAGAGAGAGAGCTTTTTCAGGTTGAATGAAAATGAAAATGATGAAAGACTGACATGGAAGAACTGTGAATTGGAAATATGTAGATAAATATGAAAGAATATTGACTGTTTAAAAGAATAATAATGGCAGTGTCTGGTTGGGTTATAGTATGTGGAGCATATGATGACAATAAAGAAAATGGCAGGGATAAAGGGTGATGCAAAGGAGCTATTATAAATGTTCTGCATTATCAGTAAAGTAGTAAACCTCTTGTTAGTGAGCAAGTGCTCATTTGCTCTACCCACAAAATGGCCAAAACTATGGCACTGGGATTTTGAAAAAGTGAAGGATTTATTTCACAACGATCAGCAAAAGGGATCCAGGAGTTATTAGTTCAAGTCTGACTTCCTCATCAGTTGGCAGTGGGTAAATTTATAGTAATGGAGAGAAGGAAAGCTCCTAGATAGTTCAATAGAATGCTTCTTCACATATTTCTTTCTTGATAAAATTTATGTTTTGTGCAGTAAACTGAGTGTGTCACATCACTGACCAGATATCATGTCTTCCTCTGTTCCTATGCATTCTTTAAAAGCCAGTTCCAAAAGTCATTAATCAAATGCCTGGAGGTTTTCCCTAGAAGACAGTTTAGAAAGAACTTTGGTGAGAAATCTGTTTGGAAAGAACTTTGATGAGAAATCTGTTTGGCTAGGCATGGTGGTATATTGCTTGTATTCTCATCACACTAGAGGGCTTAGGCAGGAACCTAAGTGTAAGTCCAGCCTGGGTAACTGAGTGAAACTCTGTCTCAAAATAAAAAATAAAGAGCTAGGGAAAAATCTCAAAGTGAGGGCCCTTAGATCAATCCCCAATAATATCATTAGGCTGTCTCAAACAAATGGAAATAATTTGGATCTCATAATCTGAGAATAAATACCTCTTCTTCTATTGCCACACTGTGTGGCTCCAGTATAAAGTAGGAAATAGAGATGGGTAGAGATTGGCAATCTAACTTACAATACAATACAGTTAGATCCTTTCTACATAAAGCTAGGAAAATTTTCTGGGATTCTTTATGTTCAGGAGTCTATGGTTGTTTTTATCTGAAATCATCTATCTGTAAATAACCAAGATGATATGGTACTTGGAAATCCACAGGTGGCAAGATAGTTCAGTGGTCTAAATCATGCTCAGGGTGGTCTGAGCCTGCCCCCCCCCAAAAAAAAAGAAGTTCCCAAAGAGGAGATTGATATCACTGATAATCATGTCAGACCCGCCCCCCTTTGTTTGTCATGGAGACATGAGTCTCCCTACCCTGTTTAATGAAAGAAATGTCACTCTGAAGTCTTCTCAACCTCCTCATCACCTTCATGTCAGACTCAGAAATGTCATCAGCATCTAGGGCTCCAGGGAGATCCAGCATTTCCCAGCCCCTTCATGATCTTCAAACAGCTTTTGGTGGAAGAGAAAGAGGAGGAAGAGGAGGACGAGGAGAGGGGGAAGGGGGAGAAGGAGGACAATGGGGAGGGAGAGGAGGAGGAGAGTAGTAGAGAACAGTACTTGAATCCAAGTTTCTTTTTGCAGTGGCAGATATCTAATAACGCAAAGCATGTTTATAGGCCAGTTTTTATAGTACCCCAATAAGTTTGCAGAAGGGTTTCAAACTTTGATCCTGACATTTGACCTTTTCTTATGGTTTCTGCATAGGTGCCCCCCCACCCCCAAGCCTCTTGCAGTCGTGGGGTGGCTTCTAGAGTTTGTAATTGATTATTGTGAATGTGGGCGCTGCACCTGCCCCAGGACTGGTAATTTGTTTACAATGTAAGGAGAGGGAGAGGCTAGATAGCTGCATGAGCTGCTGCCGCTCCCTTTGTTTTTTGCCCTTTGCTCCCACCATGAACTGATACTCTCTGCCATGTGCCACCCTACCTTGGAGCCAGCCTAATATAGAATGAAACCTCCACCGACTATAAGCTAAATAAACCTTTCCTTCCTTCGTTTTGGGTGTTGAGTATTCTTCCCACCAATGAGATGATAGGATAATAACAATAATTAATGCATTACATGTTATTATCTTTAAACTTGTTACGCAGAGTATAAGATATGGGTACAAAAAATTCTTCAATCAATACTAGTGTAAAGCTTCCTTTTATGAACTAGGGGACACCAAATTAGCAATACTTTTTCTTTCCCTTCCTTCCTTTCCCCTTTCTTCATCCTAATTTCTTTTTTAACCATTTCTTCACACTTCACAGTATTTATTTTTTAATAGTGTACATTTTAGACCTTACTTCCTCTTTCAGTCTCTCACACTAGGGAAACAATACAATACTTACATATGTACATCTAATTTATTTCACTAATGATAATAGTCTGAAGCTGCATCCATTTACTATAAAAGTTTCCAGTTTTCTTTATGGCTCAGTAGTACTCCATTTAAAAAAAATTTTTTTATATATTCCTTGTTTGATGGGCATTTGAGTTGTTATCTGGATTTAGCTATTACAAATTGTACTGCTGTAAACATGTCTGCACATATATCACTATGGAATATATAATAATGTTTTAAATTCTTCTGGGAAGATACTTTTGAAGAGGAATAGCTGGATTAAATGAGACCTCTACTCCTCATTTTTTGAGGAATCTCCACACAGATTTCTACAGTAGTTGTGCCAGTCTACACTTCCATTAACAGTGGAAAAGGGTTTCTTTTTGTCCACATCCTCACCAGCATTTGTTATATAGCCATTCAGAGGTGGGATGGAATCTCAGTGTTGTTTTAATTTGTGTCTCTCTAATGACCAATGATGTTGAACATTTTTTCATATATTAATTTGCATTTGTATTTCTTCATCTGAGAAGTTCATATTCATCTCACACTCCCATTTTAGGATTTAGTCTTTGAATTGGGAGGTTCTGGGTTTTTTTTTAAATTATTTTTATGTTCTGGATATGTCCTTGGTCTGAAGGAAAACTGGTTAAATTATTTTCCTCTTCTGTCGGTTGTCTTTTCAATCTGTTGGTGATTTCTTGCAATGTGCAAAAGCTTTTTAATAAGATGAGGTCCCAGTTGTTGGTTCTCTGAAGAATTTCCCATGCAGTTTGGGTTTTGTTACTAAACTCTTTGCCTATCCCCTTATTGTTTAAGATTTCCATATACTCTTTCTTTCAGCATAGTAGGTGGCAGGTATTTTTGCTCTAATATTTACATCTTTGATCCATTTTTACTTTAGTGAACAGTGAAGGATGAGTCTAGTTTTAGTCTTTGGCATGTAGATAACCAGGCCAACTAAAACAAACTATCAACTATATGGAAACAAAGTCCTTCTAACTCCTTGCACAGGGGGACATGTAGTGTCTGCCCTGGAGATCAAGTGCCTACAACAGCTTGGAAAGAAGGAAATCCTGCAGACCAATTAAAACCAAAAAGGGTCCTTTGCAGTGATCCTTGCCACCCCACTTCAGTAAAGATGGAAAGGAAAGATAGCAGGATTCACCTTTCTAGAATAAAGTTCATCCCATCTGAATTGTGTGAGGGAAAAGATCATTTTAAAAAAGCCCAGTTACTTCTGTGAACATCTGGAAGATCTGAGGCACCTCTTCAAAAAGTAAAACTTCAGTACTGCTCAAGTGGCAGAGTAGCACCTGCACTAGGACTACTGCCTTTTTTTTTTGTTTGTTTGTATTATTTTAGTGTAGGGTCTACAAGGTACTCAGGGTCTCACTACTAGATCAGATTCATAATGATATGCCTATTTACAGCCTATCAAGAACTAGGATTCTAGGAGCATGCCACTATGCCCAGTCTCAATTACCCTCATATTTGGCCTATCTTTCTTTAACCTAGCTGTAAAGTTTACTTATTTAAAGCTAAAACCGATGATGGTCCAGATGACAGCCCAGACTATAACTTCTTCTGAAAAATTCACTAAGAGACTTTCCCCATTGAACAATCAACCCAAAGGTCTGTGACATAAAAGCACTAACTTCTTTCCAGGCAAGACAGTAGGCCCCAACATACAAAGGTAGTAGAGAGCACAAAATTCCCATTAAGTGAGCCCTACAACCCTTTTCTACAGAAAACATCTATAGGAAAAAAAAATCTCCACTCCTTCAGCATCCCATTGAGAATATTAGGGATTGTCTGTCATGGGGAAATGAGATAGGAGATCAGTCCAGGGGCAAAACTAGTCAGAACTGTGGGCATAGCACCTGCCTGGAAAGTGCAGGGTCCTGAGTTCAATTCCCAAGTAATGTAAAAAAAAAAAAAGTGTGGACATAATCTGTCAAAGTGATGAGACCAAAGGTACAAGCACAGAACCCAGAATCTAGGTTAACCCCAGAGTTTATGATCACTATACATGGAGCCAACAAGAAAAGTGCTGTTTTTGGCTCTTCATTTACATCTGGCATGAAACAAGTGAGTATTCAATATGACAGTCTAAATCTTATGACAGGCCAAGTGAGTTTTTTATTATAGAACCATTCCAAATGCTGTATTTGCACAAAGGAACAGCCAATTTAGGAATTTCAGATTAAAAAAAAAATTCCATTATCTTCATGATCACTGGGCATCTATTTAGTGGGCTTCTCTGCTCTGCAAAGCCTGCTTATTTCCCAACTTCAATAAATAAAAATGTAGGGCCAGGGAAACAGCCCAGCAGCATAAGCACCTGCCTGGCAAGTGCAAGGACCTGAGTTCAATCCCTGATACTACTACTACTACTACTACTACTACTAATAATAATAATAATAATAATAATAATAATAATAATAATAATAATTAAATGTACATCCCAACAACCTCTTCTGTGTATCTTCTCCATTTCTTTGTTTAGGACATCAAGATCCTGAAAATAAGTTACCAAAGACCCAAAGACCAGTAACAGTAAAAATAAAAGCAAGAACAAATCATGAAGAAAAAAATATATATAGCTGCTTGGAAAAGCTTAGAGAAGGGAGTTATGGTAGCTAATCTTGTTGATCAACCTGAGTGAATTAAGAGACTCTATAGTGACACAGGCAAGAGAGAGGTCAGCTAGAGTTACATAGGGAAAAACCATGACAACTGTTTGCAAACTCTTCCACCTTTCAAAATTTTCATTTCCTCATTTATCTATTAAATACAGACAATAAAAGAAACTGTCTTGCCAAATTGTTATGAGGATTAAAACAGATCATATATTAGAGCACTAAAAATAGTGCCTGAAATAAAATAGTATTCATAAATGTTGATTTTTTGCTTTTGCTAGAACATATTTTAGTAGTTTTTACCATCAAAAGTCATACTAAAACTTTTTAAATAAGTGTACATACTTAAGTGTACATTTCATACATTATGTTTTCATAGAGCAAAATTGTACAAGTAAAAATTCAAGGATATACCTTATAAACATTTGTAATTTTGATGTTGAAAGAAAGGAGAAATAATTTTCTTTCTATTTCTCATAGTTTTTAGTTGTAATGGGCCTGTGTAACAAAAGATATATTAAGAAGAAAATTATTTTACTAATATATATACATGGCATACAACCACAAAATACATACAGTCACATACTGTGTAATAATATGCTTTGAGAACTACATAGTTAGGCAATTTCGTCATTGTACAAACAACATAGAGTGTATTTACATAAGCCTAGATGCTATAGGTCAGTTATTCAGCCTCATGATAAAAATCAAGAGATATAATAACCATAAAAGTTATGAGCCTGCTTCTGGTATAACAGGACATACTATTTCACCAAACTTTTTAAGTAAATAGGAGTACATTCTAAAATAATAATTAATTACTGTGTAGCATAGTAAATGCATGAGCCAATTATGTCTTTTACTATCCTTATCAAGTACTATTGTAATACAACTGCAAGCACAATAGGTTTATTTAGAACAAGATCACCACAGGGCCTGGAGAGATGGCTCGGTAGAATAAGCACTTGCATGGCAAGTGGAAGGGCCCGAGTTTGATTCCCAGTTCTGCCACAAAAAAAGACCACCACAAAAATGAAAACAATTAACTATGATTTTGTAACAACTATGCTGTCAGTAGGGGATTGGGGATTTTAGCACTATTAAAGTCTTATGAGACTAATGTTACATATGTTGTCCATTGCTCACTAAAACATTATTATGTGGTACATAATATTCTAGGTAACTTTTAGTTACCTCATATTCTGGGTAACTTTTAGCTCCAGCTTAAATGCTTTCTTCAGTCGAAACATAGCAACAACAGCAGTATAAAGAAAGGCATATTATAAGGAGATGTCCAGGAAAAGTCTGACAGACAAAGGTAAGGTTTCTTATGCAAATTTTTGTGTCTTCTTTATTAGATTGTCTAGTGATTTAGACACATAATTTTCTTCCTGATATAGAGAAGAGTCATGCTTTTATATATTTCATCTGCAGAAGATATTTCCTCTATAGAAAATATTTACTTTAGGAAAGTAAAATTTCCCTTAATTTTCTTAAAGGGAAATTTTTAGACAGCTTATATTTTGTTTTCAAAGGTTACCTGTATTTATAATATCTGAAATCAATCAGTGCAGAACAATACCTGTGCCAAAGAGAAATATATTTGGCAGTATATTCTGGTCCTTCAGTATTATTGTAAACTAGCACAGTAACTATCATGTACTGTACTCACCTACTAATTACATACTGTATAAGATTGCTTTTCACTCACTCTTACTAGCATAGCATGCTTTTAAACAGTATTATACTTGTCAATCTGGTAAAAACAAAAAGATGGCAGATCACAGCATGTATTTCTGTATATGAAAAATGTGTGTTTATGTTTCAAATTACAAATGCAGATAGAAAAGACTAAATAATGGAAGCTTATGATTCTTATTGGATATCATTAGGTGCTCAGAAGCACAGCATTTGCCTGCTAAGCCATGAGGTCCTGAATTCAATTGCCAGTACAAAAAAAAAAAAAAAAGGAGATACTTATTATGAACATATCAGAAGGAAAAGAGAATCCAAAGGCACCAAAAACCTATGTAATTGCGGAAAATGTCCTGGTTCTCAAAAAATATGTGTACATTCAGATCCAGAAAAGTCAAAAGACAATCACAAAAGATCCTCTGAAGGGCCAGCCAGACTAAAGGGCCTGATTGGGCAGTGCGCAGTGGCTGGGTTGGATCCGGGGATCCCAGCGTGCAGTGCTGGCCCTGTTTCTGGATCGCGCTGAGACAGCAATTGAGACTAGGTGTGGTGGTGGGCGCCTTAATACTAGCACCTGGGAGGCTGAAAACAGGAGAATAGCTATGAGTCCGATCCACATAGTGAGACCCTGTAGACCCTGTTCTACATACAGGAGGAAAACAATAAAAGCCAAACACACTAAAAAAGAGAGAAAAAAGCGGAAAGGATATTTAGGAAAATTTACATCAGACTAAGCAGATTTTTCAGCGAAAGACTTACAAATAAGATGACCATGGAAAGGTTTAAAGTTCTGAAAGAAAGCAAAATAAAAACAAACCAAAAAAAAAAAAAATCTATCAATAAAGAATACCATATTCAATGAAGATACGTTTTAGAATTGAATGAGAAATAGCTTTGCACACAAGCAAGAAAGGGGAAAATTCATACCATTAAACTAGCCTCACATCAAAAAAAATGTAAAAAACTTCACTGAAAAAATAGATATATGAATAAAAAATAATCAAACTTATCACTACGGAATGCCACCAAACTACAATGATAAAGACACAAAGCAGAAAAAAAGATAGAACATTTTAAACAATCAAAAAAATAAAAACAAAATTGAAAGAGTAAGTTTTTACCTACCAATACCTACCTTGAACAGGTTGAATTCTCGAATCAAAAGATATAGATTGACTGAATGAACAGAACCAATTATATATTACCTACAAGAAACTCATTATGCTAATAAGGACACACTCAGAAAGAAGAGAAAATGAGCTGAGGATAAAAAAGGTTACTGTCATACTAATGAAAAGTAAAACCAAGCAGAAGCAGCTATACTTGCATTAGATAAAAGACTTAAAGTCACTAGCTGCAACAAAGCAACAACAAACAGTGTCACTACATAAAAACAGCAAGAGAATATAATAGTTATAAATATATAAGACCACCAAAATAAGTGTATGCAAACTTCAACAAAAGAAACACTTATAGAAATATTTAGTACTTAATTTATTGATCATACTCTTAAGTGAAATAAACCAGTCACACATGTTTAAATACCATAATGTTTTTCCAGGGTGAGAAACTAAAGTATAAATAAGAACTAAGATGTAAAACAGATATGGGGAAATGGGAAGCAAATATTCAAATGAGAAGGGAACAAGGGCAGGGTGAAGGGAAAAGGAAGGGATTAAAAAAAGAGAATAAAAGGGAAAAATGGAAACAAAGGTGTTTTGAAAGAGGAGGCAGAGATGAATTGAAGGGAGGGAAGGGGAAAGCGAGAAAAAGAAAGATATGTCATGTACAGGTACAAGGTTCCTATTCTGAATGTTATCATTATGTATATTATTTATTTATTTATTTATTTATTTATTTTTTTATTTATTTTGTGAAACCAAGGATTGAACTCAGGCCCTTAGGCTTACCAGGCAAGTGCTTATTCTACTGAGCCATTTCCCTGGCCCCTATCATTATGTATATTCTAAATGTACCAAGAAAATAACCAAAAAATAAGGAATTCCAGTGAATTTTTGTTAATTTTTACATTTGTTTATTGGTATTATAAATATAGTTGTATTAAGCATACAGTTTTACAAATTCATATCATATTGCATCATCAAATCTAAATCTGAATGTTATTCTGATTTTCATTTTATTTGTATATATTATCTTTCTATATGGAGATGTTGCAGAGTTTTAAAAGATTTGTTGATATAATTTACAGCAATTATAAAGTTGGTTCTGTAAATGCTTGGTGGTATTTAAGATAATTTTAGGTGTAAGTAATTCCCTTGCCTTACAGTGATATGGGAAGAGATATTCTCTTAATTGGAGAGGAACTTCTAAGATGCTCAGGATTTAATGTGCAACTGACTGCATGCAGCGGTTGAGGTGTAGATATATGGAAATTATTTTTGAAAGATTAACAGAACATGTAAACCATTAGGAATAGAATAGCTGTAGCCTAAACTAGAACAGTGAGCAAACAAGTACATAGGAAAAAAATGGGCAATTCACACTTTTTTTTCTATAAATATTGTCAATTCAAAAGAATTTTTGGCATCCTTGTTTTATCTTGAAAAAAATTATTTTATTGCTTTAAGTCTATCATCAGATGAAGTACTCTTGACTATGACAACGTATAGTGTTAGAAATTAGGTGTCTCACACACAGATTCCTTTGTGGGTGTGTTCTTTCTGAACTCTGATTGCTATGAGTATTTTACCAGAAAATGTTTGCTTTTTCATCTGCAAAGTTTTAGTGGAATCAGAAAATAATTACTCTGTATGAAGAATATCTGTGAAGGGTATGGTTTGGAAAAGAGACTTAGATTTCTGTGATCATTAATTCTGGTACGCCCCCATGATGAGTAAGAACCACCGAACCCATTAAAGTTCGGAGTTTCTCTATAGCTAACCGGCTCTGGATATTTTTAATTTTTATTTTTATAAAGAAACCCTTGCATTTTCAAAAATAATGATTTTGGGCTTTTCCTCAAGAATGTAATCCAGAAAAAATTTCAATTCCCTCTGATGAATGTGAACATTGTATACCTAAATTGTACCAGTAAACTTAATTTAAAAATGGGATTTAGTTTTTAAAAATATACCATCAAGAATTAGACTAAAAAAAAAACCAACAACAAACAATCAAACAAAATATTATGTGTTTTTTCTAGACTTAAAGTGTTTACACTTATATGACACACAGTTTGGGACACAAATGTGTTATTACATGAGTTTTAAAACTATTAGTAACCTATATGTGGGTGTCAATTACAAATAATTTTGCAATGATTTACATCTTTTGAGTGAAGTATTTCCAATTAGAAGCAGTTTGTTTCAAGAAAAATATTTTTTAAAAAATTAAAAATGTAATACACAGGAATGTTAGCATCTTTGATTTTTTTTTTAAGTGCAGGGTCTATAGGGTCTCACTACATAATCAGACTCATAGCAACCTTCCTGTTTACAGCCTCCCAAGTGCTAGGATTACAGGTGCTCAAGCCACCACGACTAGTCTCAATCACCATCTCAACGCACCTCAGGGGCAGGGCAGGCAAGGCTGGCCCAGGGATTGATCCCACAGTCCCTTTATCTGCCTAAGTACGTGCTTTAGTCTGCTGAGATATTTGGCCAACCCAGCATCTTTGTTTGAAACAATGAGGCATAGGGTATCAATTTGTTTTCAATAAAAGTTGCAAAAAAAGTTTTTTATAGATATGTAAGAATTACTTATTGTATTCTTTATTCTTGTTAGGATTACATATTTAGGAAAATTAAGCCTTTTTAAAAACGTATTTGGTTGTTACAGAGTCTCACTACGCAGCTCAGACTCGTGGTGATCCTCCTGCTGATCCTCCTGCTTTCGGCCTCCCCAGCACTGGGAATTCAGGCATGTGCCACTATGCCCCTGACTCTGGCTAGCTCAGCCCACCCTGGGGGTGGGGTTGGGGTGGCCTGCAGTGCCAGGGATCAAACCATGGTCCCTGAACTTGCTTATGTAGGCACTTTAATCCTTTCTCTATCCCTCCAGCTCCCCTTAAGTTCTGAAAAGTCCTTTTTTTTAAGATATCTGTTTTAAGTTTCATTTTACAATTCTATTTACATAAACTAGTAATGTATAATTTTTCTTTTTTAAAATTTAAATATTCTGATTATAGTAGTATATAATACAGGAAGTCATGATTGTCTTAGTATGCTTAATATGTAAAAATTACTAAATAGTTTTGCTAAATTTCTATCTATCTTGTACATTGCTTATGGTCATATAATTGATAAAAAAAAGTGTTCCGGGGCCAGGGAGATGGTTCAGTGGAATAAGCACTTGTCTGCCAAATGCAAGGGCTTGAGTTCAAACCCCAGTTCTGAAAAAAAAAAAAAAAAAGTTCCTCTTCATAGATAAGGGGCAGTCTTACTCAAAAATGTATGGTCTTAGTAATCTTTAATCCTCGTA
Organism: Ctenomys sociabilis; assembly: GCA_004027165.1. Lineage (NCBI taxonomy): Eukaryota > Metazoa > Chordata > Mammalia > Rodentia > Ctenomyidae > Ctenomys > Ctenomys sociabilis. The sequence goes on from PVKA01005907.1 coordinate 37,036, forward strand.
TAATGTACTCAGAAATATTTACAGGCTTGTACTTGTTCTTTAAAACTCCTAAGGGTGCAACTAAACTGCAGTTTTTGGTCCTAGCATCAGTAAATTGTGTTTTTTTTTTCCCAAAAGATAATTCCCATTGATTTATACAAGAAAAGGCAACTCTTAAGTAATTTTTAATATGCTTTCTGGCAGAATTAAGCTTGCTTCTCAGAAATACTGGATTTCTTCAGTTAAGTTGGTCATTACCTTTCTTAGTTCAAGTCTACTGTATATAAGCTGGATTTTCTTTGCTCTTACCAGTTTGTTTTGTGTCTATTTGTAACCTTTGTAACTATTTCTCAAAGTTCTAATGATTTAGGGTGCTAATTACAAAGTAGGCAGGATTAGATTTGACCATGAACCCTAGATAAACTAGCCTAAGAATTACTTTTTTTTTTTTTTTTTTTTTTTGTCCTTTTGAGACAGGGTCTCACTGTGCAGTTCAGGCTGGCCTCAAGTTCACTTTGTAGCTCATGCTGGTCTCGAACTCACAACAATCCTCCTGCCTCAGCCTCCCGAGTGCTGGGATTACAGGCCTGCGCCACCACGCCTGGCTAAGAATTACTTTTTTAAATCTCTATTACTGCTCATATTTAACAAGAAAGATTTTAATAACACTAACTCAAGACATGTCACATGGCCTCCAATGTCAGACATGTTCTGCTTAATTGTCTTGACAAGGGAAAGCTACCTCAGCGCCAAGGGACAAGGCTGCAGATGGCAGTATCTTCCGAAGAAAGAAAATACATTCAGAGACAACAGGAGAATGTTTTAAGCACCAGAGTCCCATGTGTATCAACTCTATCAAATAAGCAGAGTTGCAGAGTTTATAAAAGAATCTACTTGTACGCTACTATTTAAAAGCAAAAACAAAAGCCCATCTGGCAGATATAATGGTTAGATATCACATGACTGGTTTTCTTTTCTTTTCATGACACAACTTTTAGTGTGACTCTTTTCCAGGCTCAAGCATCCTGCTTCCTTTTACTCATGCCCAAGCTATTTGTACTGGATTCCATGTGCCAATCCAACATGAGATATCCAGCCAGATGATGTGGCACCTCAGGATCCTCAACACTGAGAGCTTAAGTTAGCAAAGAAAGAATTGTAGCCAGTACTTCAAAATGCAACCTTAAAAGTTACATTTTTTCTTGTAGAGAGAGCAATTTCTCCAAACTTTCTTCTACTGAGCATAGATAGCTAAAAATGATAAAGCAAGCATGGAAATCTGCCCTCTCTCCCTCTGGCCCCACTCCCTCCCTTCTCACTATAAGAACCTCATCTACCTCTAAATGGTGAGATGCTGATTTAAGGTAAATATGTCTTTATCTCCTTGAAACTAAATTAAAATAAATCATTTTACCGAAGTATATTGCCTCTTTTGATTTGATCAGTGGTGAGCAAATGAACCTCAGTGTATGAACATAAGTAGCCAATATCAGCAGTACTAAGACACACCAACCAAGATGTTCACCAGTAGATGAATGAGTAGAGAAATTTTAGCATATATGCATGATAGACTATTGATTATCTATGAAATCCTGTCATTTGTGGTAACACAGATAGACTGCAGGATATTATGTTAAGTGAAATAAGCCAGGAACTGAAAGACAATGACATGATTTCTCATTCACTTGTAGAAACTAGAAAAATTACTATCAAAGTAGAAAAGAGTAGAATAGCTATCACTAGAGGTTTGGAAAAGGGGGTGATAAAGAGGATAAGTGATGGGTAAGAACATACTGCTAGGCAAGAGGAATTAGTTCTGGTGTTCTATAGCACAGCAGAACAACTGTCCTATAATATGTATTTTAAGATAGCTAGTAAAGAAAAGGTAGACTGTTCTGAACTAACAGAAATTATAAATATATGAGGATGGAAATGCTAATAACTTGACTTGATCATTATATTTTATATTATCACATCATCATATCATGTCCCCTAAATATTTGCAAAGATTATGTTGATAATTTAAAAACTTAAGTTATAAATATACATGCCCTTAAACAAGTAACACCATAATTAGGAGTACATTATACAAATTTTACCAGATTATTCATTGCAAACTTCTTTATAAAAGCAAAATATAGTAGTCACCTAAATATGCACTGATACAGTACCACTTATGTAAATTTGTATATATATATATGTATGTATATATTCATGTTATAAATATATATGAGATAATTTCCAAGATACGGTTTTACAACAAAAAGTATTATGTGTAATGTACAAATACTTGAATAAAATTTGATTGATAAAATATATTTATTAACTCTGGTCACAGCACTATCTTTAAATCTTTTAAGTCTTTTATTCTTAATTTTTGCTTGTCAAAATTCAACTCATCTTTAGATCCTCTGGGAATTAATCTTTCTCTTTGGTTTTTCTACACAACCATCTGAATCTGTACTATTTTCCTGATGAAAAGTACTAAATCCATTAAGTCCAAGTAGCACCAAAGAAAAACAAGAGGGACAAACAGAATAGCTCTAAATACATGTTTGCCAGACATGACAATGCCTTGTCACTTAACAACCCTCTAATTTCAGCATACTCCTTAGAAATCTTGAAACCAGCCTGAGAAGATTAGAGAACATTCCCAGTGTCACACATCTGACAACTGGAGATGCTGAGATTTAAACTCACATATTTCAGATTCCAAAGATAGTTTTTCCTACTATACAGCATTGTACTTAGTAGAATTTCTGCCACTTTTCTTAAGAACTCAAACATCTGAGATGATCTAGTTTGACACTCTTGATTTACAAATGAGGAAAAGAAGGCATGAGAGGTTAAGAGCTTTGCAAACTAGTTTGTTAGTGTCACTTGGGTTGGAGAGAGGTTCATAAGAACACATGTATGTAATTAGGACTAGGGATGTTAGGTCAAGCTGGCACTTTACACTTTTATAATAATGGAGTTTAGAGTTAACAGGATAATTGATAGTCTTTAAAATTAAAATGTTGGCACATACCACTTATGGGAGACATTCAGGAATAGCAAGCACAAACATCTGAGAATGAATGACCATCTATGAAAATTAATGATCATGCATGACATTTACAAGAATGTTTTAGTGTCATTAATTCTTTGCCAAACATCTTTCTGTGTTAGAGACAAAATGAGTTTTTGACATTCTAGTACAAAGTCCATGTGCCCTGCAATAAAATTCTGGGTCTCCAGCACTTACTTGCCTCCTCCCTCCAATATCTGGCTTCCATCCCACAGCCTCTACCACATTGGCTCAGGAAGTAGGCAATTTCCTGCCCTGGCTGAGCCGGATATTAAGACTTCTTTGTTCTCTTATCTCTAAGAAATAACACCTCTCTGTAATATTCCAATGACTGACTGACTCATGCATATTCCTAAATGACTCTCTGCTGTTCTTTAACACTAATGTTGACCACAATACACTAGAATGTGTAGGATTCACCCACATTCTAAGTGTACAATGTCATGGGGTCATATGTAGCATTCTAAATTATTAATTTGTCGACTGATATTATAAGAACGGAGATTTTTAAAACAACTAAAATGCTACAGAACCTTTCTCTCTACCTCACCACCACTCACCTGCAAGCACATATTTTATGCTGATTTTTGTTTATGGGCAGTATGCACTGTTACACATTTTAAGATGATTCATCCTTATTGGTACAGACTAAACTCAAATGTCTAGGTTGTGTTACATTGGCAATTTGACTCTTTGGAGGCAGTACATACAGAGATAACAACTGCTGACAACCTTCAGGTACATCCTGCTGTATAGACACATGCCTTATCGATCTGCACACATAGGCTGTGTTCTCTAATTGACTGATTGTTAGTAATACCATCTGCACATCCACAGCTTGTCCAGTTCCCAGGTTTCTTCCATTTGGTGGACTGTTCCTAATATACTATTCCTATTCATCTCTTCAAAGACTTTTCTAAACATTTCACATTTCATGTAATAGATGCCCTACACTCGAGCTTTTTTCTATTTAGAGCTCTGATGTCAGAGGCAGCTAAAAACAGTAAATCAAGATGATCATGCACAGAAAGTAAGATGTGGAAGAAAAAAATATAAAATGTATAATCTGTCCTCCCTCCTCACTTATAAGGTAAAAACCCCCAAAACATTCTAGAGCTGAAATATTTCCAATTTCACTGGCTCATTTTCCAAATGAAGAAAGGAGGCTCAGGATGATGAGCAACATTTTTAAGGTGTAGGATGGAAAATGTCCCAGGTTAAGGTACATAGACAAAGATATGCTGACTGTACCACTAGGAGAAGACCCTGGCTAAGTAGACCCATCAGAAAGATGCAGAAAAGAAGATTGAATAAGTAGCTTTAAACAAAAGGTTTATAAAATTTCCATTTGCAATTTGAAGACCAATTTTTTTACTTTCTTGATAGTTTAGATATTGAATAATATAGGTTAGATTTGTAAAGGAACTTAAAATTTCAGCTATTTTATCCTTCAGAATAATTGAGTTAATTATACTTATTTAATTTAAATATCTTTACCATCTATTAGTTTGTGATCTTCAGACATTTCTTCTGAAGATCAATATATTTTCCCAGTTGGAAGACATATAGTAAGTATTCAAAAACTATCTTTTGAGAGGTTCTTTCACCCAACACAAATCCAGAATGATTGTATTTGCAGGATTAATTGATACAACACCCACCTTTATTGTTTGTAAAATCCTTGACTCATACCACACTGCCTAGTCTTTTACCTGAGAAAGAAAAACACTAGAAAAATGCTGAGAAATGATGGTGAGAAGTGATATGAACAGTGTGCGGAAAGATATGAGAATTTGAATATTTCTTGTGCTTTTAGTAATCACTGAGTGTGTTTCAGCAAGACAAAAGGAAATGAAATACCAGATGGTCTTTGTATCTATCAAATAAGCCCACTACCTGCATTTTACCAATGAGGTAACTAAGCTTTCAGTATCTTAGTTATAGAAGCACAGTAAACTTCAATGAAGTTGACCTGAAACAAAGTCTAGCTCCAATGGATGGGTTCTTTCTCAATGGCTAGACTGCCTTTATTAAAAAGTATCAAAGATAATTACTACCATCAATAGGATTCCATATTAGCAAAAAGATGGTCTTAGGGCCAGCCAGATAGCTTAGTGGACTAAAGTGCCTGCTTTGGGAAACACAGGGACCGGGATTCTATCCCCGGTGTGCCATGTTGGCCTGTTCCCATGTGCTCTGAGATAGGGACTGAGACTGGGCGTGGTGGCATCTGCCTGTAATCTCAGCACTTAGGAGGCTGAAATCAAGAGGATCACTATGAGTCTAATCTGTGTACTGAGACACTGTAGACCCTGTACTAAATACACAAAGAAAACTAAAAATAAATAAATAAATAAATAAATACAAACATGGTCTCATGCACATAGACTAGAATGTTTACACCAGCATCTTAAATGGACTATAGCAGAGACTGTAGCCATAAATTCTGCCTTGAGTTTGGAAGATAGGTAAGGTGTCATCAGAGAGATGGCTTCTGGTCTGAATTACAAAGACAATTGTCAGGTGAAATCAACCAGAATTATCAGAAAGAGTCGTTCAGGTGTGTCATAAGATACTATAGCTAGAATCTTTTCTCACTGGTACATTATAGATTGAGCCAGGGTGAGGACAACCTCTATCAGTCTACAATATTTTCAGTAGGAATTTTATAAGTTTTTTCTGCCCCTACTTCTATGTGTGCAATTCCGCAACACCATTACATATGTCACATTACTCTCTTTGGACAGATGGATCCAAAACTTTTTCTAATACACTCATTTCCACTCATATAAATATAAGAGTAGAACTGAAGGAGTTTTAAATGCCAGACTTGGTTAATTTAACTGATCTTAATGATATAGAATTTTTAGCACCAAAACTTTAGGACAAGGAGTAAATTACAGACTAGGCATCAGTAAAGAAATTTCCTGGACTTCTCAGGTTCATAATAGAAATTGGCAAATGTCCTCTGAAATTTGCTTTAAATGCAGATGGAATTAGTCTCTCATGGAAACACATACCTTTCTATACATTTATTACAAGTGGAAAAGAGTGTCTGGTTTTTAAGGCAGCCAAAGACCACCTTGCTCTCTTGCTTAAAGGAAACTCAATAGAGAGTTTAAAATTAAAACTCAAGCTTGTTCACCAGGTCACCCCATCCAACCCTAACACTAACAAGGTAACAATATATCAGATTTACAGGTCATGGTATTCAAACAGAACAGGACTTGATATACTCAATAAGTGATTATTACTCAGCTGTAAATAGATACTGTGAAAGTGATGACTTCTCAAAGTAAATACTGCTATTCCTACATAATGTATCTGAATCACTCAATGAACTGAATCTTTGGAAGAAAATATTAAATTTTAAGTTACTTCGCTCAACACAAATCTAGAGTGACTGCATTTGCATTTGCAGGATGGACTGATGTAATATGCACTTTTATTTTCATTAGTGATACTGAGACTGAAGGTGGTATGTGTCAGGGATTTTGACACAATTCTTCCACCAGAATAAGAAAAAATACTAGAAAATATGAGAAGAAATGGTGGGATGAGATATAAACAGTGTGTGGGTGGAAAGACATATAATTTGATAGTGGACCTGACTTCCTTAACCTTGTACTTGAGATGCCTTTAATTCCAATCATACCATGATTTACATAACCAGACAGTCTTAATGAAATCGTGGAAAACTATGGAAGTGGTAGTAAACCCTTACAATGAGTTACTAGAGGGCAAGTTTCTGCTGCTGTTGAAGACTTCAGAAAGTTTTCTAATGTAAAGTGATTTACCAAGATCAAAGGAACCAAAGATACTTTGGAAAAAGAGTCGGAAAATGGGAACCACAGCAGTAAAAATGGTACACACCTATAACAGAGTTCTTGGGAGGTGGAGGCAGGACGATTGTAAATTGAATTCCATTGTGGGAGACTTAGTGACTTATCCAGACCTTGTTACAAATTTTTAAAAAAATTAAAAAGGGCTAGGAATGTAGTTTTGTGTGAAGACATAAGAAAGAAAGAGGCAAAAGTTTGGCCTGTAATGGAACCATTTAGGAAAAGAGGATAAAAAAATTCCTAAAAAAAAAAAAAATGAGAAATAAAAACTCAGATCTATCTGGATTTATTACAAAAAACTGGAAAAACTATGGGCAACAGCATGATCTTTCTTCTGGATTATCACACTTATTTTATTTGGGGAAAGAATGTTGGAACTTTGGCATTGAAAACAATCTTACAGATGTTATATCCCAGTACCATTATGATACAGCAGGGTAAACTGAGGACCAAAGACAGTGATTCACTGATATCTGCAAGCTAATGACTGGTAAACTAGAATCACAGAGAACTCTTCAGGCTGCTCTAATTTAGAAACTGCAAGACAAGATCTAACCCTGGTATGTACACTAACTAGCTATTATATATTGAATACATTATATAAACCCTCTGTGTCATTTTTCTCATGTGCTTATTTTCATAGTTATTACAATAAAATGAAGATGTGGCATGTACTTTAATTGTAAAAAGTAAATGGTACTACCTCAAAATAAAGTATTCCCAGAAAAAATTATCTTTCTGCAATTTTGAAATGGGTATGAACTATGTATCTTTCCCAGGATCTAGCAGACATGACGTAAATATCAATGAAGTAAACTGACATATCTTCCACTTTTATAAACTAAACATAACCCAATTGTGTATAACAGGGAAACCATCCAGCAGAACTCCTTCCAATAAAGCCATATTATGTTCTCAAAACAATAAATGTACTCCTTAGGGAAAAGCAATACCCATCTGCAACATAATTTTAGATATAATGATTGTATCCAGTAAGAATTTAGTGATATGGATGGAAAACTCTTTATTACATTTCCATACTTTGGAAACCAACAAATTATTTCTAATTATCATTCAACTTATTTTCCTTATTTTTCTGTTTCAATAGGGGAAAATGTTTTCAAGTAATTTTTTTCTACATCAGCCAACTAAATAAATTAAATTTAGAGCATACATAGGACCACTCAGTCTAGTTAACAATTCAATGAACTGGATAGCTACTTGAAAATATTATCAGTGCTTATTAACTGATTCATTAAAATTATATTGAAATTATAAATTAAGCTCAATATTTGGATTTCTAAAAATAGAATATACTCCATAGATACAGCTCAAAATTATTTTACTTGTCATCTAGTTTTAAGTGGAAGAACATATGCTAAATATTTGAATCATAAAGTGTAGATCTTTAAATGTACAGTTTAGTTTTGTTCCTGTGTCTCATTAAAATATCTTTGTTGTTAATGAACATTCAAATGTCTAATGCTAACATTTATTCTTTTGCATCATCTCAGAAAATACTTAACATTTAGCTCATAAAAATGATATTTCATAGAACTGTAACTGGAATATTTTGTGAAATTCAACTGTCTTGAAAAAGAATTGATCCTAATTATAAAAGTACAAACAGGAAAAGGAACTGATTCTAATCTCCATACTTGATTTTACTTCTCAACTCTAGGGCATAGCAACATTAGTTGATTTTGTAAGTTCCAAAACCAAATTTTATCAGGTGAAAAGGTACTATTCCAAAAATAATAATGATAATAAGATGAATTATAAATAAAAGATATCTGGTAGAAATGAAGTTGGTGCTAAATTTGGTAACCTTCGCTATAGAAATTCCAGACCAAAAAAAGAGACTTTCTCAGGTTCTTAAATTAACATCTATCAGTTTGCAAAAAAAAAAAAAAAGCAAAAATGATATTAGATACATGGCCAACACACCCAGATTTTATGACAGCAATGTTTTGGTGTGTTCTCACACAAATAATTTGATGTGTCAAATTGTGCTCATGTGTCGACTTTACTAATGCAGGACAATGGAAATTCCTTACTGTCTAGTAGCAGCTCCTTCAACACTATCTAAATTTAGAGAAGAGTTACTTTACTCAAAGACATTTGAAGAGAAAAATAATCTCTATAAAATAAAAAAAAGAAGACGTCTACATATGATGGCCTGAACAAACTTCAACAGAGATATGCTTAGCAATAATCTCTATTTCATAGTGGTAAGAGGTGATCAAAAACTAAGAGCACCAACATGTGGCCAGCACATTGCCCAAGCAATGCACTCTTTATCAAGAGCCCAGCCAAGAGAGATCAGGTAAATTGATTATCTCCAGAAGTAGTAGTTCACTGAGGATCCACAGAATGTATTTGGAATTACATTGTAGATCATAGGCTTTAGAAACAGCCATATTCTGGGCTAGAAGTCCTGCTCCATCATTCACAATTGAGTGATCTTGGACAAGATTTCAATGATGGTGAATTTCAGTTACTGCATCTGGAAAGTGTGGATAACATCAACTACCTCAGTGGGAGAGACCACTCTGAAGATTAACAGGCACATGAGTAGGAATGCTTAAGCCAAGCTGGGACACAATGAAAGCTGAAAAGATGGTGACTCAAGAGGTTGAGATGTGACTAAAAGGCTTTAAAAAAGATGAACTAAACAGAGAGGAGCCCCATACTGTCATTATAAGGAAGATGGCATGACAAGCCCAGAAATCCACATACAGCATCTGTTTTTCTAAATTATGTGTAGCCATATAAACCAAATGTAAGACTATAATTTTTTAAGTGTAGATTTCAGTAGTAATTCAAAGTGATTTTAAGAACTTTATGGGTGGAGGACATCAAGTTGTGTTATCATTCATAATGAAGAGGCTTATCAACTAAGTAGACCAAAAAAAAATTGTTGAAAGCTCACTATCATTCAGAGTAATACTATCTAGAGATCATTAGTAGCTTCAGGATACCTTCCCAGAATGTCTTCTTTGGGCAATGTGCTGGCCATATATATGTATATATGCCTTTTCAGTGCCCCCCTGAACTTAGTGGTTGCCCATGGTCCTTCCAGACCATTGGTTCAAAAAATTAATAAATTATAGTTTGAGGTATACATATACCAAATACATCTTTTTATACCCAAAGGGTATAAAATAAACTTTAGTTTAGTTTGAAAAGTCGAGACACAAGGCTAATTCCATTGATTCATTATCTAAGCTGAATATTCAGAAGAGGAAACAGAACCTAAGAGTGGTATGTAAATCTTGACAAATTTTTGTCAATGTTATATATTTTACATTTAGGAAAAGAAAACAGACTTTCTAAAAGCTACTAAAAAAATCTGATATAATCTTGATAGTTGGTGAAGGAACTCAGAAAACCGAAAACAAATGGAACAATGTTGCTTCCCCTTCTCTCCCATAATCTTGTCTTTTTTTTCATGTATGTCATAAAATTATTTCCAGAGAAATATGAGACTTTTCAACAGTGGAAAGAAGTTATGAAAAGGTAAGAAACACCTGTGGGAAACAAGCTAGAGAACTTTTTAAACATTCCCAGGGACAACATACTCCCTCTATGAGTTGTGTTCAGGAAGGAGATGAACTGATGCCTTTAATTTCTCTTGGTAAATGGAACAAAAAATTCAGATTATAGACACTGGAATACTAGCTTGAGTGTTCTGCCAAGTTCTGCCAGAGATTTCATTTAGGTGATTCTGTCAGAGATTTTCATTATCATTTCTCTTAGAAGAAATAACTTTGAGTCAGATGAGCAAAATCTCTGAATAAGAACATACTTCTTTACAGAACTGCTAATCAACTAATCATTTCAAAAAAGGAAAATTGAAAAATAAACATCACACATCTTCTAGCTTTACATAAATTTAACATGTTACTCTGAGTTTGGCTGATTTTCGCTATAAAACATATATATATATATATATATATATATATATATATATATATATATATATTCCATTATACTTGAACTTTTTTGCATTATTTGGATATTTGCTTATATTTTCAGAGGTCTTGGGGTTGAACCCAGTTTTTCAGGTATGCTAATTAAGTACTCTACCACTGAGCTACATCCTTAAGACATTTTCTTGTTCTTATTTGAGACAGGACTTCAGTGAGTTCCCCACGTTGTAATTGTCCTTCCTCAGCCAAATGAGTAGTCAGAGTTACACACATTTCTCATTGTACCTTTGTACCTGGTTGAACTTCATTTTTTATTTGTTTTTTGAAATGGGCTCTCACAGTGTGAGTTAAAGTCACTATCTAGCCCATTCTGGCCTTAAACTTGCAGTGATCCTTCTGCCTCAGCCTCTTGAGTACTAAGATTACAGGCATGAAACACTATACCCAGCTACCAACCTCATTTTTTGATAGTAGTACCTCATTAATACTTTTTAAATTAATTTTATTGAGAAACAAATAGCAATGAACCAGTATCAAAACAGGTTAGTAGGATAGTTACAATAAGTAATACATTGCATATTGTTGTCTTCATAGAATTTATAGTACAAGATGCAGACATGATAACCTGTCCAAACACTATCAGTACAAATCTTTCTTCTCACTGAATTAAGAGAAAGTGGCTGCATATTTATCTTAAATATTTTTATATACAGATATAAAATGGTCCTTCATTTTTATCCCTTATTCTTAGTTTAGTTTTGTCAGAGATAGGTTTTCCATTGCCATTTAAATATTATAGGTGTGTGAATTAAGCAAAATAATTCACTATAGTCCAGTAGTCCATAATAAAATACTACTTTTTAATTGGAATTTTATCAAAAAAATCATTTTTCTTTGGGCAGTAATGACCACTTCAAGATGATCTACACCACCCAGCAAAATCAAGTCTCAATATCTTATCTACTACCAAATTTCTGAGTGCTTTAGGAAACTTTGTTTTCATCACAAATCATAGCTAAAAATGTAAAATAATATTTTCAAAATTATCAACTAATACAGTTGCATCAACAGAATGGCAGCACTTTTAAATTATAATGAACAGTGCTTTTTTTTGGGGGGGGTGTACCAGGGATTGAAGTCAGGACCTTGTGCTTGCCAGATAAGCACTTATTCCACTGAGCTATCTCCCTGGCCCTTAAATTATGATGAGATAAAAATACTAGACACAACTTAATCCTATCACTGTTAGGCTGTGGGTAGTTGTTGAGTGAGCTGTGACAAAGACTTTGGATTTTGCTAGTCTCAGGATCTGGTCCATAAAGCACTGCAAATAAGGATGAGTTCAAGACCAAGTGAGTAGCAAATAAATAGGTCAACATGTTATACACCACTGGGGGTTGTCTATAGAGTTCTATAAGAGATTACTATGGAACTCAGTAAACCTGCTACATCTCCTTGCAGAAAAGATACATGAAGATAGTGGTTGCTGTATTGCTAGAGCCAAGCCATAGGTAACAAAGCTGAGACTGACAGACAGAAACAGCAGAGATGTTTTGCAAATGACATACTGAATGAGAAATGGGATGAAAGGAGGCAATAAAGTTGTAGAAAACAAAAAGCTTTTGGATCATCTGTAGGCAGGCTTCATGTTTACCTGGATAACTCCAAGGTTTTCTGTAAAGAGATGTTTTATACCAAGAACAGCACAGGACTAAACAATAGATCCTGAGATGCTTCCTTGGCAGTAGGTCCCTGACATCAAGTTCAGAAGCTCGTGAAAAATCGTGTATGTTACTTGAGTAAGCCATTGCATTTGTCAGACTAGGTGCTTCTGACATTTCAATTGCCCTGCAAACCAAGACAGGTTCCTATGCTTCAATTTTTGTTTTTTATATAAAGAAAGGGATTATATCTAGAAAGTGCTTGTGATGGGATGGAAATTAAGGAAGGAATCATGATATGGAACCTCTACTAAAACTAGTATTGAATGGAGGATTAATTTGGAAGGATTTACAGTGAACTCGAGAAGAAAATGTAAGAGGAGTAGAACCTTCAAAGGCTTTAGTTTACTTTTAATTATTTTCATGATAATAACTTCAGAGAAACACTGTTGGAGTTGAAGGTAAATCCTAGATTTTCTTTGGAATATAATGAATCATTTTTGGCATTTTAGTATCTACACAATATTCTAGGGACCCAAATAATTTGGGATGAGAAAAACAAGCATATGCATATCAGGTTGCTCCCAAAATAGATTGGATAAGTTTAAGATATTTTTTAGAATTTTGAATCAATTTCTGTATCTACTCACATGACTAAGACTAAAATGTATTTACTCATTTCTTAAGATGTTTTATTTTAGGAATATAAGTTGTATTTAAGTATGAACTATGTTCAAAATACTTAGATAAACAGCGCCACTGGTGTAGTGGTATCATGCAAGATTCCCAAAATACTTAGATAAATAGGAATATTTGTCTATGGGACAGTGAACTCATAAAATATGGAATAAGTTGAGGATGTACCTCAATGGTTTAGCACTTGCCCAGCATGTGTGAGGCCCTGGGTTTAATTCCCAGTATCAAAAAAGTGAATCTATATATATATATATATATGTGTATGTATATATATATATATATATATATATATATATATATATATATATATATATATATATAAAATAGAACTAGTCATCCATGATAGTTTCTAACATACACATAGTTGTTCTAACATGGTAAAATGTAAACTTAATGTACATTTTATTCTAAAAAAATGTAGACCATATGCTTACATAAACTAAATATTGGTCAGGAGGAGAATAACAGTTAATTATTATTTATAAAGAGAATATCTGATATAATCTGAGTGAAACACCAATGGTTTTTGTTCTAGATGCTCTTGAAGTAACTGAGCATAAACTTGGCATTCAAATATATCTGATTCCTTACTTGGAGAAAGAAGACAGTCTCAGAATAAATAGTAAAAGAAAGTCTTAAAATGTTAAATAGTAGGGCTAGGGGATAGCTCAGTAGAATAAGTGCTTCCCTGGCAAGCACAAGGGCCTGAGTTCAATCCCTGGTTCCAAGAAAAAAAAGTTAAATAGCAATTAAAAATGCAATAGCACTGCAAATCAAATGTAATTTTTTGAGGTATGACCTCTCTATATAGTTGTCTATCTTTAAATTCACCATGTAGCCCCAGGCTGGCCTCAAATTCTCAATAACCCTCCCATCTCAGTTTGTAGAGTACTGGAATTATAGGAACACATTACCACATGCAGCTAGAAAAATGTAATTCTTAACATAAAATTAAAGTCACATTCCAAACAAATTTAGAACAAAAATTAAAAAATTACTTTTTTCCAAAACCAAACATGTAACACTAATTGGTCTATTTCAGAATATACACCCACACTAACACACATGAACATAATCATGAATACAAGGGCACCTAAAGCTGGAAACCTCAGAATAACCCTTGCATTTTACTCACAGCTTAGGGATGGAACAATCTCAGGAACATCAGTGTAAACCCAGTGTGAACAATCTGATTAGCAAGACTCAATTCAAGATAGAAAAAATCAGGGGAACAAAGACAATTGAATGAAGTAAGGTTTTCCTACCTGCTTTCACACAAGCCAGAAGCTTGTATGTGAAATAAGAACTATCCCATCTGGGTGTACCAGTACTGAAAAGCAGGTACTATCTTGTTGAGAATGGTGTCCCTAGGGCCTTTGGAACAGTAGCTACTTGATAAATGTTTGGTGAATGAATGGGGTGAGTCCATAGCCCCATTCCCAGAACAATCCTATAGTAGTTTCAAGTGTTTCTGTCTGGATTCTTTTTTTTTTTAATTTTAGGGAAGGGTCTACAGGGTGTTCACAGTCTCACTACTAGATCAGACTTATAGTGATCCGTTTGTTTACAGCCTCCCAAGAGCTGGGATTACAGGTGCACGCCACCATGCCCCATCTCATGCCTGGGTTCTTAAATGAAATCTTAAAGAGAGCCCTTAACAATACGAAAAATGGGGCAAAGTTTTTTTAGAGTGAAATCAGGAGAATAGTGAAATAGAAGCAAAGAGGAGGAGAACATAATAAATGAACCATATACATCACATTTACTGCAGCACATAAACTATCTTATGTTCATAAGCACTGTGTAAAGGACACAGTAGTTTATTCAGTCTTGTGAACTACTCTAAGATAGTGCTTCCTATCTTACATCAACATTGCTGTGATTTACTAAATGCCAAACATTCACACTGGGTAGACTGAGGCATGCATAGATCAGAGTCCAATATGAAATTTGACATTAAAATGGAGGATTTTTCAACAATCTGATCTTAACCTTCAGTTAATAAGTGCACTTATGTGTTTGAAATATACCTCAAAATGTTTTGTTGTTGTTGTTGTTGTTTTGGTTTTTTTTGTACTGCAGATCAAACTCAAAACCTTGTGCTTGCCAGGCAGGTGCTTATGCCACTGAGATATCTCCAAAGCCCACCTATTCTTGATATGTAATTTATGTTATCATGTATCTACATGAATAGGACTGGTGATAAAAGAATGAGTGAGAATGTTGTTCTAACTGAAAGCAGAACCCTTCCTCCTTTGTAAAGTATATCCACTTTTCCTATATCCAAAGAAACTCCCAAAAAAGAGGCAGCATGAGGATGCCATCCATGGTACTTGTTTTGCCTGTGTTTTAGACATTAACACACTTATCTAACGGTGCAAGAAAGGATCTCTGAAGCCCAATGGGCCAGTTCTATGCTGCCACTCAGTCTCCAGCATTCATTACCCAGGCAACATGAAGGAAAAAAAAAACCCTCCCCTCACTCCTCTCCCCTAGCTGGACATGGGATAGGCATTAAATAAGGCCTCTATTTTACACAGAGCATTTCCCCCACTGCAACATTCCCTCACAAGCACCCTTTGTTCCCTACCCTCAGCCACATCTATATGCTGCTACAGCAGTCACCCAGATGTTCTCTATCAAGTCCTAAGCCATGCCAGCAAAGTTTGGCATGCATAAAAGTGCACTGAGTACTGGCCCTCCAGAAATGCTCCCCCCTCTCCATCTTTGATTTCTGCAAATATTTTTAAATGTTAATGGGTTCCACTCACCCACAACCCAGGGGGACGTTACAGAACAGGGCTCTGTGTGTCCAGCAAATTAGCAGCCTGAGGATACTGCTTGGCGCCTAGGTTCTGTCCCACCCTCGGGCGTTGGCTGGGGTTCTCTAACCTTGAACTATTGAGGCCAGTTTGCCAGCACATAGCTTTCTCGTGACAGAGGTTAGATGGTGGTTGGCAGGAAAGTTGTTTCAAGCCACACAAAGGAAAAGGCCCTATCTTGCCCTAAAAATTCTGAGAACAAGAAATTTCTATAAGCACCATGGAAAAAGACATTAAAATATTTATTTTCTTCTCATATTCATCTGTTTTCTCCTCCTCCTTTTATGTAACTTCAATTGTGCATACGCTTTTTTTCATTAAGTAAATATGCACAGAATATATGACTTATGCTCTGGTACTTTATCACATCCCTTTTGAAACTTCAAAACAATAATTTTTAAAAAAGGCACACAAGCAGAAGCCTTGACATAAATTTTAATACAAGGGAAATTTGGATCTTATTATATGGTGGTGGGAAACTGATATATACATTTTCCCAAGAGAGACCTATTCATCTTATATGCATTGTGTTAGCTCTTTTAGGGCCTGGCTATAAGCCAAATAATAATTTAAAGCCACCTGCTAAGGGCTAAATAGTTGTGCTCCCTAAAATTTATAAGTTGAAGCCATAATCACCCATGCAATGGTATTTGGGAAGTACTAGTTCATGAGGGTGGGACTAGCGCCTTTATAAGAAGACAGGAAAACTCTTTCACTTCCTCTATGTAATTTCTCTTCCTTTTTTTTCCCAGTATCCGAGCCCCAGTTAAGGATATAAGAAGACAGCCCACCTTCATATGATTTTACTATTCTGCAATCTTCATTCACATTTATTCTTTTGTCTTCTAGGACTGGTCTGACAAGCACATGATTTGATTATTCATTACAGGAATTTCCCTAAAGAGCCACCAACTCATTAATGGAAAGTACCGAGACATATGGTTTGGATTCTCTCCCTGCCTTGTTTCAAAATCCACCCCTTGCTCTTTCTATTGATCCTACTCTATGCTATTATGATTCATACATAGTCCTAATCAAGTTCCCACCTTGAAAGAGCAAGCTTAAACCAAACTTCCCATCTGTAATAAATTCCTCCCTTAGCTCCTTACCTTTCTCCTTCCAGACATGGCCAACACTTTGCTATGTAGTACTTATTTTCTTATAACAGTGAGCAACAAAACAAGTTTAACTTTGCCTGCTCTTGATCCTCTTGTTTAAATACAATTAAAGCAGGATTTTTAAATTTTTATTTTTATGGTTAGAATTAAGGGACTAAGATGGTTTCTTTTCTTTATTTTTCTCAAATAAAATTATTATTTCTTATGGTTAAAAAAGTTCTGGGGCTGGGGAGATAGCTCAGTAGAATAAGTGCTTGCATGGCAAGCACAAGGTCCTGAGTTCAATTCCCAGTAATGCAAAAAAAAGAAAAAAAATTAAAAATTTCTGATAGAATTATAAACTGAAGTTATGAATTTCCAATACTATATAGTAATTCTAAATTAAAATTTATGTGAACCAAAATAAAACTTTCCTCCTTTAACAAATTAAAAAATGAAGTAAAAATTTACTTAAGCTAAAAATCTGAATTTACATTTTTATATTTAATTAATAACTAATTAAATAAATAAAAATACCTGTAAGTCTGTATGTCAATGTTAAATCATTTCTGGTTTTTTTTGAGTGTGGGAAAATTTAATATAGATGTCTCTCATTCACAGTTTCTGCAACTGTGATTCACTCTGGGACTGTATTGATAATACCATTGCACATAAATGCTCTGGATATCAGGCAAAACAGTCTAACAAAGCAGATAAAACATTCATATGGCTTACCTAAATGTTTAGCACTAATTATATTTCATCTTGCCTCTGAAATTTCCAAGATCTTCCAATAATGCCATTAATTATAAATCCACTGAATGATTCATTGATGAATCTAATGATGGATTTATTCAATGAAGAAGCTAAAGGCCTCATGATTCAGTCATCTTCCAAAGCCCCATAATGCAGTGCTGAAGACCAAGCCTTTTCACACATGAACCTTTGGGGTCACTGCACATCTAAATTATAACACTCTGCACACAAAATAAATGTTTTCAAATTTAGGAAAAATTGCCTTAAATGAAGTCATTTAACTTGGAAGAAAAATAAATGAACTAAATATTTTAACTCAAAATGCTAAAAGAAGACAGGAAATTATTCCAAAATGATCACATAACTAGAAATAAAGCTTTCCAACTCAATATAAGAAGATAAACTAATCCTCGGGCAAAGATTAGGAGTCTGAAACTTCAAAGAGCAGTGGTCAATAATTTCTTTTTTGTGCAAAGTGAAAAAGAGGCCTCAAAACTCAATATTAAAATACATAATTCAATTTTTAAAATGGGCAAAAAGATTTCACTATAATTTTTTCAAAGAAATAAGATAGATGACAAATAAGCACATGAAAATGTAATATCAGATTTCAAAAGGAAAATGAAAATTAACATCATGGTGAGTTACCAATACACAACCATTCAATGCCTACAGTTTTTAAAAATGATAATATTAAGTGATGAGAAAAATGTGGAACAATTAGATTTTTTATTTTATGAAAAAATGTAAAATGAAATTCCATAAGGTAGTAGAATAACAGTAGTTAATATATTCCATATTATTATCTTTAAAATTGTTAAGAGTACAAGATATGGACATAGGGCCATGGATATAGCTCAGTGGCATAATGCTTCCTTCCCAAGCTGAAGGTCCTGAGTTTGATTTCTAGTACCAAAAAGAAAAAAATAATAATAATAAAAATTAAAAAAAAAATATATATATATATGCAGAAGGAATTCTCTAACCAATGTGAGCACAAAATCTTCCGATTCTAGGAACTAAGAAACAATAGTATAAATAACTTTTTTTTCTCTTTTCCCTTTCTTTCCTTTTCCCTTATCAAGACCTAGTTCCTTTTTTTCTTTTTAACAATTTTTCTTCCCATTTCACAATATGTATTGTACATTTTACATCTTGGATAGTTTTTCAGTTTCCTGACTCAGGAAGACAGTACAATGTTTATACATGTGAGTCAGATTCACTTCATTAATGAGTATGGTCTTAACTTTCATCCATTTACCTATTAAAGGCTCAAACATTTCCTTTGTGGCTGAGAAGTACTCCACTGTATAAAAATACCACACCTGTTAAATTATTCCTCAGTTGATAGACATTTCCACTGTTGACAGGATTTAGCTATTTCATATTGTGCAGCTATAAACATTGCTGCACACATATCGCTGTGAGATGATGTTTTTTAATTCTTCTGGGAGGATACCTACAAGGGGAATAACTGTGTCAAAATGAACCTTTAATCCTAGAGTTTTGAGGAACCTCCACACTGATTTCTGCAGTGGTTGCATCAGTCTGCACTCCCATCAACAGTAGAGAAGGGTTCCTTTTCCTCACAAACCCATCAGCACTTGTTATCAGTTGAATTTTTTATGACAGCCATTCTTTCTGGGGTAAGATGAAATCACTGTTATTTTAATTTCCATCTCTCAATGAAGTATTAAACATTTTTATATGCCATTTGTATTTCATGTGAGAAATGTGTATTCATTTCAGATTCCTGTTTTAGGATTTGGTCAGTATATACAAAATAGCATATATATATTATATATATATTTTTTTTCTCTTAGTTCAGTAAGAAAGTTTTGAATTCACAGTGTTTAGACAAGATATCATGTCTGCCTCTTGTACTATGAATAACCACTACAAAGACAACAATATGCAATGTATTAATTATTGTAACTGTCCTACTATCCTGTTTTGAAATAGTCTCATTACTTCTTCTTTCCCATAAAGTTACTACCAAAAAACATTAAGGATCTACAGGACACCCAACCCTGTGGCATATATTGTAGAAAAAATTTTTAAACTACAACTTTCCTGTAAATTCATCACAATCCTCAAAAGATGTCCAAATGATTTCACTAAATCATAGTAAGTAAAATATGGGTTTCTCCTTTAAAAATTTTTTAAATAACATGAGATTCCAGTTGTTCATTCTTTAACTTCCCATGCAGCTTATGTTTTGTTCACAAAATCTCTGCCTATCCCTTTGTATTCAAGATTTCAATGTACTTTCCAGTAGATCTAGTATTTCCACTTTAATATTTAGGTATTTGATCCATTTTAACTTTACTTTAGTACACAGTGATAGACCTGGGCCTAAATTTTGCCTTCAGCATACAAAGAGCCACTTTCCAGGACCATTCATTAAAAGATTCTTTTTTTTTTTTCTTTTTTTTTTTTTTTTTTGGCAGAACCAGGGATTGAATTCAGGCCCTTGCACTTGCCAGGGAAGCACTTACTCCACTGAGCCATCTTCCCAGCCCAAAAAGATTCTTTCTTCCATTGAACATGTTAGATTCCTTTTTCAAAGATAAGTTTGTGGGTGAGTTTATTTGTAGTTGTGCCTACATTTAATTTATTCTGCTGATTCCTGGTTTTTCTGCCAGTAGCATGTTGATTTTATCATAGCAGTTTTGCAATATAATTTCAAGTCAGAAATTGTGATGCTTCCTACCTTGCCAGGATTGATTTTGCTATTCTAGGTCTCTTCTGACTCCATATGAACTTTAAGAATGTTTTACCTAGTTCTATGGGGTACGCTAACAGTATTCTGATAGGGATAGCATTAAATAGTTATACCAATTTTGGGAATACAGCCACGTTCATAATGTTGGCTCTCCATATACACGAGCAAGGAATACCTATTTCCTGAAATCCTCTTTGATCTTTTTTTTCTGAGTACTGCAATTTTCAAAGTATACATCTTTTCCTTCCTTTGTTAGATTAATTGCTAAGTATTTCTTTCTTGAATGCTGTTATGAAGGATGTGTTTCCCTAATTTTTCTCTCAGTGAGTTTATTTGTATACAGGAATGTTATTGATTTTGTAGTGTCAATTTTGTATTTACTTACACTACTGAATTTGGTTATTAAACCTATAAGTCTTTGGTAGAGTTGTTGGTGTCTTCTATGTAAAGTATCGTGTCATCTGAAAATAATGATAATTTAACTTCTTTTCTGATAGGTAATTGTATTTCTTATCTTTCATTTTTAAATAATAAAAAATGGTAAAAAAGTTAGAAATACAAAATTTCATTAAACAAAGTAATAGAAATTTGACAATGGTTGTGTTGAATAATGTTATCTTCAAATTAGTTGTTTAGGCTACTAATTCTTGTACTTTAAGAACATGTTATCAAAATAAACCAACAAAGACTATGCTAGATATCACTTGCCTTCCCACGTAAATTCTCTTCATTGCCTCTCTCTCTCTCTCTCTCTCTCTCTCTCTCTCTCTCTCTCTCTCTCTCTCTCTCTCTCTGGACCTTGTACTTGCCAGGCAGACACTTCTGCTGCTATCTCCCTGTCTGTTCTCTATTCTGTGCCCAGGAAAGTTGGAGTCTACAGACCAATTAGTTAGAATATTTTGTATATATTTTTTATTATTATGTGTTTAGTACAAGGTCCACAGGGTCTCACTACACAGATCAGGCTTATAGTGATCCTCCTGTTTTCAGCTTCTCAAGTGCTGGGATTACAGGCATGTGCCAACACACTCAGTCTTAATCACTGTCTTAGCGCGTGGTGGGTTAATGGGGAGGGGACAGCATGGTAGGCTGGAGGATCAAACACCCAGCCCCTGTGTCTGCCTAAGCAGGTGCCACATAGTTAGAATTTTTTTCTTTGATTTACTGTGGGGTTAGTTTTGTGGCAAAAACCCATGGGAAGAAAGACTACTTATTTTCCCAGTTCCCACCCTGTTGGGTCACAGGATGGCCATGTCTAACTTCCTGTGCGTATCCACAACTCCTGTCAGAGTACATTGTACTACAAGTAAAACATTTACAAGTTACAAAGGATGTGGTGGCTAGATCCTTCTCTTGGTTTCTTTAGGCTTTGAGAGTCATGGCTTTGGCTACTGCTATCAGCCCTTGTCAACTTCCATTACTATAGGGTACAACTTTGTAAATATTTCCTTTAATAAATTATGCTCAGTTATACAATTTGATATTTTCTTTTTTATACACTAGCACTCTGCTAGCTGTAGGTGTTTCATTATTTTAATCAATTAATTTCAGAACCTTTATTAAAATGATATCAGATTAAGCTAAGCATGTGGCACAGCAGTAATGCAAAACAAAATGCCTCTCAAAATACACTATCAGATTGAAAAGTATGAATCATATTCCATACTAAAGTTTATGAGATAAACTGTGGCACAAGTTATCTGTATGCCTATTTGCCCATTTTATCATAAGGTAAACCAGATCAACCTGCTGGTACTGTCTTGGACTTCATGAGTTAGTCACTCTGGCCATTAAGCAGTGTTAAATTCGGTGGTAAAGTGAAAATCCAGTGTTCAAAAACCCTTGGGCTCTACTGTGCCACTAAAAAAGTGACACGTATATTATGCTCTTAATATTCTGAAGACACTCCTTATTGAATTTCCTATTGTAAGCTTAAATCCACATATGTAAAACTTCTCTCATGCTTCTTTAAACACTTTGAGTATACTCTGGTTTCTCTTCAGATCATATAAATTTTTTGCCTTTTACTAAAAAAAACACTCTGAGGTTTATTTTTTTAATTACTTAAAAATATATTCCTAACATTCTACACTGCTATGGCTCTGAAGACAAAAAAGATTAAACTCTAGAGAATATAAAATCTCAAAACATGGGTTTCTGTGTTGTATCTTCTCTTTGCACTATTTTAATTTTCATACTGTTATTTTATCTTGTTATACTTCCTTACTTTCATGTCCATATGTACAATACACCTATGTGATATATATGTATCTATGTAGATATGTGTGTGCAGGACATGTTAGTTTGAGTACAAGGCACCATAAAGTAAAGAAGAGTCCAAATTTATAGTTTCTTTCCAAATGATTTCTATTGTTAAAAGATAAGTGTGTATCTTAACCACATTATTATTAAATCATTTTATTGATGTAACCTAAAAATTATCTGACACAGAATTGTTCTAACCTTAAAATATCTATCATTTATAAACTGTGTAACCATCTGAATGAAACAATAGTTTCACTATGTCTCCTATGTACATATTCAGTTACCTTAGGAATTAAAAAATATGCAAAATTTTTAACTAAGTGCATTAATAGTGAGGCTTTTTAGAAATACTTGATTCAAAACACTTATTTTTGGGCAAACTGCCAAGGTTAATGTCAAGTAGCAGATGTGGTTACTCAGATAAGTTATTTAGAACTCTTTTCTTCAGTTGCTTTATCTGCAAAATGAAAGGATTAAGAATGTTGTATTTATTCAATGAGACATAAGAAACCACTAGAGATTGCTGAAATAAATATTAGCTACAACTATTTTAATAAAAATTTTCTCTAAAGATACCTTTCCCAGAAACATGTTAACATACTATCATACAGAGGATGTTTTGAAGCATCCAGCTGAAAAGTCATTCTGAGAAGAATGTTAAAAATTCTGCATAAGTAACATAAGTTGCTAACTTTTTTTTTCTAATTCTACTCCTTTTATCTAGTCTCTTACCTAAAAGCTATTGTTCTTTGTAACTGAGTATTTGCTCAAAATGCTCCATCTAAGAGTAGAATCAAATCTTGTCGAAACTTTCCTAGGTTCTTTATGCCTGTTATATTAGTACTACTCCACCTTACTCAGTTAACCAGTATTTTCCTCATTAAACTTGGTTTCTATAAGTGATGACTTTTGTATTACACATTTAGCAAATACAAAAGAATTTCTCTTAAGTATTCTTCTAGATTAGATTGGCACTAGCTGGTAAGAGCGAACAACTGTATGCCTCTCTTCTTCACTCAGCATTTTATATTTACAGCAAACCAGGTATAATGTCTTTGTTCTTATGGCCTTTTGTTAGATAGTGTCAGCAAAGAATGAACCTTTGTGAAGTCCCAGAAGTAGAGTGCCCACATAACCTTTATTACCTTAATGCACATTAAAAGCACTAACAGTGGTTACCTTAATTTGCATAGGGCAATGAAAGATGGATTTCCTTCTGCAATATTTATATTTATGAATCTTATTTTCTGTTCCATCTAAAAATCTTAGCACAAGCCTTCTACTGCTAACTATTGTGGTAGTGATGTAGTCTGATAAGCCTACATAGAAAATTAACATAAAAATATTGATACATGATATAAGTACTAGAAATTCAGCTTTTTATTCAAAAAAGTTTACATTCAGAGTATTTTATTTTGTTCTGTAATTTTTATAAAGGCATCTTGCCAAAAGCATTAAATATTTGATTTTACTTGTTAAGATTTGCAAGAACTGTTTAAATTTATTATAAAAAATAACAGCTACAGCAACACATTTTACCCTTTCATTAAGGTAGCGAAAAAAAGAAATTTAAGAGCTTTTCCATAAAAATGTTCTAAAATATTCCATTAAAATTAAAAGGCAACTGCCATTTCACACGTGGTCAAATTTAACTATTCAAAGTTATTTTAGGTATATTAGACCCCAAAGACCAAACTACCTGAGAGTTCAGCTGTGTTCAAAGGAGATGCTGAGGTCCAGAATTTCAGCCATCAAATTAGATAGGGCTCATACAAAGATACGCTTGACCAGAGAAAAGAATAATAATTCTGGATTCAATAGTAGTATTCTATTTATGCAAAATACTCACTTGATTAGAGATTTAGCTAGAAAATAATTATTGTGGAATGGTCAAGGAAAACCACATGATACAGAAAAAAGCTTGAAACAAAGGCCTAATGGCAATCTCAACAGCCTCTACTCCCATGTCAATGATGTTTAATTGAGAATCTCAAAATCAATAATCATTCCAAGTTGTGAAAAATAGTATTTCAGTTCTTAAACTCTCATGATCATAAAAAATATCTTTTCAATACTACAGCAGCATGAATTTTTTGTGGCTATATTTTTTTCTGGTATAATTCTTGCCTACTTTTATTTTATAGCAATACTTGTGTATTTATTTATTCATTCATTTATTTTCATTATTGGGAAATGAACCCAGAGCCTTTAGACTGAGCTACATCCATAATCCTTAAATTTTTTATTTTTTTAAAACAGGATTTCACTAAATGCCCAGGCTGGGCTTGAATTTGCAATTACCCAGCCTCAGACTCCTGGAGTGCTGGGATTACCGTTGAATAACACCATGTATGACTTATTATAGATTTTAAATATGAGTCAGACATAAAGATAATGTGGATCCATGACTAATATACTCATGTATTTTTAAGGTAGTTCATTATACTTAATTAATCTTGGCATCAGATTTGTTACATATTTATCTTAATATCTCAAGTATCAAGAAATAAGAATATATTTTCATGTATTTCAGTTTTGTACTTAAATCTTAATATTTTTCCTTTTGATCCATTAGTCTCCTACAGCCATAACAAACTGAGCAACACATTTTTTCCTTTGAACTGAATGCTATTGTCTGAAAATTTTTATCTTCTGCATAAAAAGTCATAAAAATAAGGAAAAAGGTAATGACTACAAAAAGAAAACCATGAACACAATTAAAAATTTCAACAGACTTTGCCAATCAGTGTTCACATCTAAGTTCACCAATCAGTACTGCAAACATTCTATGGGCAAGAATGCTGTTTTGCTTGCTTAGTTGTTTAGTCAAGTGAAAATTCTAGGGCATGAAACTGTATACACTTTGAATATAACTTAGATTCTTTTATTTACTCATTTTCCTGATCCTGAGAAAATCATTCAATTTCAAGTGACTTCTATGTTTCACCGGACTTCTTTTCTTGCCTGTTAAAAATGAGAAATTAAATTAATAAACAACACTCTAGTACTGCTATTTATACAAACCCACATATGCACACACACACACACTCATGTGCACACAAACACTGATTATAAAGAATAGACAAATTGTAACTTTCAGAGTCGCCCACTGAGTTCCCTTAATATATACCTGCTAAGAAATTCTCATTCTCTGCATTATTTAAACTGAAAGATTTCCTCAAATTCACACAGGTTTTCACTACTTGGAAGCCAGTGGCCACTGGCTTTTCTTGCCCCCTCCATGAGGGAAGAGGCACTTCCAGTCCACTCACTACTCAATTTACTGCAAACTCCACTCTGTTGGCTGGAATGCTGCCACACATTTATGAGAGCCTAAGGGATACTAGATGGTTGCCATCTTTCTCTTGTTCCCTCCAACTGCACCAAATACCCTAGCAAGGTTATTGCACCTGGACACTGCATTCCCTGCAGAGCACCTTGTTAACCAGAATTATGAAAAACCTGGACCAGGTTCAGAGAAGAACTACTAAAATGGTTAAGGCACTGAAGGGGCCAATTTATAAGGAACTCAGAAATGTTTGGGTAAGTGGCAATTATTCTACAAAAGGTGGGGCAACTTTGGCATCAGGTTAAAGCTCCACCCCACACTGAGGAAAGGAATTTTTTTCAGGCCTCTACATTGAGAAATACTTTGAAGAAAGGATAGAACCTTACTCTTTCTTGGATCTCTAAACATTTCAGTGATTGCTTGGGTGATACACTCAAGGGTAGTAACTCCTACAAATTGGCACAAAAGATAACACCACCAAAGGGGAAAGCTCATCTGAGAAGATGGAAAGATGCATAAAGTCTTCCCAAGAGTCATGGATAACAAATCTGGGCATAAAGAGCTAGTCCTTCCATCTTGGTTAAGCATTTATTCACACCCACAGCCCATTTTGGCTCAGTGGGTAGTGTCATTTAATGAAAGCAGCCAACTGAGTCCAAAGTGTACAAGTATATCTAAAATATACTGTTGGGAATGTGGATTTCATTAACTGTAACCTATAAGAATGAGTTTCCATTTAGCTAAAGAGGAAAACCTAAGAATGGCAACAATGGCCAAGAAGGCTAAGTGAGATAATTTCTCAAGGCAGTATATTTCCTTAAATGTCTTTCAGGTAAGGTTGATATATATACCTCTCAGAGCCATTAACCTGCAGAAGTCCATGGCATCCACTAAAAGGGGTAGTGTAAATTATTTCCAAAATTCATCTTGGGCATCAATTCCATGCCTTTCCTAAAGCATAAGTTCTTTATAGTCAAAAACACATCCATAGTGCCTTTTAAAAAAAATTTTAGGAAAGGGTTTACAGGGTATTCAGAGTCTCACTACTAGATCGGACTCGTAGTTATCCACCTGTTTATAGCCTCCCAAGAGCTGGGATTACAGGTGCAAGCCACTATACCCAGTCTTAATTGCCATCTCAGCACACTGGGGAGGATGGGGGAGTTGGCATAGCAGGTCCGCGGATCGAACCCGCTTGCAGACACTTTAATTTGCTGAGCTATTTGGCTGGCTGCACAGTGCCTTTTAGAATATTGCATTCAATAAATGAAAAAATGAAACTAATGAATCACTCTATCCTATAATACAGATCTTTAATTTCCAATCCTCTCATTTTTCCACCACACTGATATTTCAGTTGGTCTTTACTTACAATGAGCTAATATTCAGTATCAATGAAATTAAACATGTTAACCAGAAGCAGATTGATCTGAAATGATTCAAGGTCACTCCTGATGCTTTTTCACTTGATTGATGCTTCCAAATTCCTGTAATTGAGAATGTTTATTTATAGCTTTGTACTCTTTCTTTGGGAAGGCCCACAAAACTGTATTACCAATATATCTTGTGATATCTGCTATGATATAAAATGGAGTTTTCACTAATGTTACAGATTGTAATTATGATAACTGAATTTAAATTACAGATGATACTACATACTAAAATTCACTTCGGATTACTCTGGGGTCATTTAAAAAGCTCCCAATAAATAAAATGGTGTAGTTTCAAATGAGAAACAAGTCATTTCATTTTTCTATATATATATTTCATAACTATATTAACTTCAAGAATCACACTATTTCTTTTAAGAGGTTTATCATAGGCAGGCATGATGGCACTGGGAGGCTGAAGCAAGAAAATTAAAAGTTTGAGTCCAGCATGGACAACACAGGGACTTAACAAGACTCTACCTCAAAAATCAAATACATAAATAAAGAAAAATAACAAGTCAGGTATAAGGTTCACAACTAAAATCTTAGCATTTGGGAGGCTGAGGCAGGAGGATTGCCACAAATTCAAGGCCAGCATGGACTGCATAATAAGACCTTGATGTAAATAAACAGCATTGGAGTATATTGTGCAAAAGTCCTATGTTCCATCCCAGTACCTAAATAAATAATAAATAAGATGCTTGGGCCTACTAGTTCAGCGAAATAAGAGCCTGCTTAGGCAATCTGAGGGAATAGGGGTTCCATTCCAGCCACCACATGTCGAGTCAGCCCTACCCCGGCCCCCTGGGGCACCCTGAAACAACCACAGAGACCAAGTGTCATAGCATATGCCTGTAATCCCAGTGGTGGGGATGCTGAAAACAGAATTTCTAGGAGTCTCAGCCCTATAGTAGGACCCTGTACCAAATACCAAAAAAAAAAAAAAAAAAAAAAAGTTTATTACTTCTACTATTTTCGGTTTAAAAATGATTAACTTTCCAAAAACCGTATTTTCACTCTCTCCATCTCTCAATATTTTAAAGTATGCATAAACACTCTGAATACATCACATTAAATTATTACAGTTGGAATTTCTTGACAAGACCAAATGAAGTTGCTGCATCTATGTAGTAAAGATTGATGTTTTTGAACTAGAACCTACAGTACTGCCTAATTCTTAAATCTATTTCAATTCTTTAAAATTTTAATTTATATTTATATTGTTTGGTGGAATTTCTTGTAGGCTGTCTGAGATAGAGTTAAACTTCAGCTTAATCTTCATTTTGTCTGCTTTCCACTTGAGATTATGTCTTAAAAATTAAATCTTATTTCCTCCAAAACAAAAAATTCTTTATTACAGAATATAAAATCAATAGCTAGCACATTGCCCTTGGTTGGGCCAGCCAAATAGCTCAGCAGATTAAATCACCTGCAAGCATGCACAGGGGCCAGGGATTTGGTCCCAGAGCCGGTCCCACCCCTGGGAATGCTGAGAAAGCAATTGAGACTGGGCATGATGGCACATGCTTATAATCCTAGTACTTGGGAAGCTGTAAACATGAGGATCACTATGAGTCTGATCTAGTAATGAGACCCTGTACACCTTGTAGACCCTTCCCTAAAATAATTCAGAAAAATAAAAACAAAACAAAAAATAAATTGCCCTTGGTAATTCATTTTTATCATGGATAAGAAATCAGTATATAAGCTTTGACTATAGTATCCAAAACTGTAGATTTCCTCCAGACTATTCATAATGTGACAAGATGTTCTAAAAACTACACACCCATGTATGCAAGCACCCATGCATGTCACTATTCAACACTTTCTTTAGACCAGTTGGGAGTTGTACTTTCTCATTTTTACAGTAAAAATTACAAAATAATGCTGACCATAAGTTTTGAGAACATTCAAACATTTTACTTTGCTCTCTTTCCTTCCCCTCATCATACTGAGTTGAAGACTATGAAAATATGCTAAGCCCAAAATAGAAGCTGTGTACTGCCAGGTCAGCTGCAGTGACTTTTAAGCCAAAAGGGAATTGACAGATACCCCCTTTAGAAGTCTAATGTTTGTAAATATCCAATGAAATGACTTCACTCAGTCAATTATTTCTGGAGAAAGTTGGCAGAATAATGTGGTAATTAAATTGAAGATGAATGGGAACTGTTAAACAGGAGTTATGTTGCCCAGCAGTTCTAGTTAATGCTTTTAATGCATTTCTGTTTTTTAAAAATGCTCAAAGTACTAGTTCAAGTACAAGAAATTGCTTCATTAGAAAACATTTAAAATATTCTAGTGAAGACAGCATACGAGGAATAAATAGGAAAAATCCAGTTATGTAGTATCTTAATAGTATCATTTAAAATATGTAGGATTAATTCTGAAATCAAAACAATGCAAGCAGAAAAAGTTCCAAAGCCAAAACACCATACAGACAAGACTCAATTACTCAGGTCCTAGATATTAACTTTTTTTTTTAATTTTTATTTTTTGGTAAAACCAGGGATTGAACTCAGACCCTTGTGCTTGCCAGAGAAATGCTTATTCTACTAAGCCATCTCCCTGGCCCCCCAATGTTATTTTTATTTTTTGTTGCTTTAGGTTTGATTTTGTGGTATCTGGGATTGAACTCAAGACCTTGCATTTCACCCAGAGCAAGCACTTATTCCACTGAGCTATCTTCCCAACCCATGAACTCTCTCCCCAGCCCTGGTATTAACTTCTGAATGAATAAACTGCAGCATATTTTCCCCTTGCCTCTTCCCAGTGACCACCAGGAACACTCCATTCATCCATTCATCCATCCACTCATTCACACATTCATATTACATGCTAACAGGAATTTTTCTAGTACTTTTTAATGCAACAGCAAACAAGATTATTTTCCCATATATCTCTCATTGCCCTCTAATAGTGGCACATTCAGGGACAGACAAAAGCTCTAATGCAAGAGAACAATTTAGAATCTTAAAACCAGTGGAAAAAGTTCTGAATGCTTCTCAAAAGAAAACAGGAAAATGCAAGTGTCAACTTTCTTATAGCATGTCATTTTTAATCTTTTTTTTTTTACTAGCATATGCTTGCAATCCATAATTACATTCCTCATGGGAAATATATATATATCCAACCTTAATCATTTGTAACATGTCCATTTTAAACAACTCTTACATACTTCTGTGCAAGACATACATATTTTATCCTGATCCCCTGTCCAGTAACATTCATCAGTTTTTATGTATTTGCTAATTAATTTTATCCAAAAGTACTGTTTCTAGCAACAGCAGGAGCACTGGACCTTGTGAAACAAAATAATACTCCATATTCACACAATACTCAAATATTTTGAGCACTAAGTTAGATGGACAATGGACCCCCTATGACCAAAAGAAAAGGAAAGCATTCTTAGGAGGGTCCTTCCAAACTCCTTATATGAAAATCCAATATAAAAATCTCAGCCTTTCACCTTAACAGTGTAGGCCTCTCTGGTACTTGCCTACTGCTCTCTTGCACTGTATCAATACTTTTCCATATTTCTTGACTATTGGTAATTTGTTTTCTTAGCACTTGCAGCACTGGCCTTCTACATGTCACACTTTGCATGGCACATATAATCACCACCTTTCCCATCACCTGATGTCATGGATATAATAGCTACAAAAAGAGAAACCACTAATTCACCTATAACAATCTGAACAATGGATTAAGATATTAGCAAAAATTAAGAACAATTTAGGGAAAACAAATCAGAAAATCGTAAGATGAGGTAAAACTGAGATTTAGTGACTAAAAAGCCACTGCTAGACTTCAAAATTATTTTTCATTTCTCTGATAGAATGTACATCACTTTCCGAACTAAAGATTAACTTGAATAAGTAAGCATATTCTTAAAAATACATATACCATGGGGCTGTGGGATTAACACTTATATGAACACATTAAGAGTCTAATTAAATATTTATACCACATTTTCTTGTAAACTAAGAATATTGTAAATGGAGAAAGGCAGGAACATTAACACCATGATTTCTGAACTACAGTGTTTGATCCTGAATGTAAACTGTGAAAGCTGTTGCAACTAATTCTCTCAGTGCTTCAGTTTTACTCACATACAATACATGGAGAAGAGTTGAAATCACTCCACAAGTGTGCTAAATTAGTTAATAGATGCAAAGCTTTTAAAATACTGAAAATTTCACTTTCAAACAAAAGAACAAGGACTAAATGTATGGTCCCTCCTAAGCAACTCAAAAAATCAAATGCAATATATAAAACAATGATTTTTAAGACACACTTTATCAGACAACAAAAGACAGTGATCTCTGAATAACAGGAGAGATAAAATGAGGTGAGAATACAATTTGCTTTTTGTGTTTTGGACAGAGTGTATAGAGTACAGTCTCACGCAGACTCGTGGTGATCCTGTTTACAGCCTCCCAAGTGCTGGGAGTACAGGTGCACGCCACCACGCCCAGGCTCAATTGCTGTCTCAGTGTGCCTCCAGGTGGGGCCGACATGGCAGAAGACATACAATTGTCCCAACTTAGTGCCTTGATTTTCTTGGCCACCAGGCTGGGTGGCAGTAGCTGTCAAGGATCGGGAGGCAGTGGCTGAACAAAGTTCTGGAAGACTCTCTGGTGGAGGAGATAGGGTTTAAAATGCAAATACTCCAGACAGCAATCTATGTAAGTGAGGAAACCATATGCAGTCAGGGGAAGAATACACCACAGCACCGGTACCCAACCAGGTACCAGTTGTGCTCTGTCCTGCCAGTCAACCCCAAAACTTCGCAATTTATAGAACATTTGTGAAAATATATAGATTTCCAGCTCAGTGTTAGGAAATAACTGGCCTTGATTAATCATCTCTCTGGTTATGCCATAAATACTAAAAGACTTTTTTTTTTTTTTAAGTATTTTTAGGGGCTAGGGAGATGGCTCAGTAGAATAAGTGCTTCCCTGGCAAGCACAAGTACCTGAGTTCAATCCCCAGTTCCACCAAAAAAAAAAAAAAAAAAAAGTATTTTTAAGTAGTTTAACTGCTTAGGTCAAAGTTCAAAAGTATTTATGCAGGGCACAGTGGTACACCACAAGGGAAAATGGCACAGAAGGATCTAAAGTTCAAGGTCAGTTTAGGCTACATTTTGAGATTGTCTCAAAAAACAAAGTAAAACAAAACAACTGCAACACCCAATAAGGTAAAGCTGACAATACTCTGAATCAAATGAAAGAGTAGCAAATATACAGGGGAACAGGAAAATACAAATCACAATACAGAAAAAACTTACCAATAAAATCATCCAGCACATAAGAATCAGAAGACAGGATATTGTTATTGTTCTTTCATTTTATATGTTCAAAAAGTTAAAACACTGAAGATATAAGACTCTAAATATCTAAATAATAGCTAAATATCTAGCTAAGTATCTAGAGATTAAAAACTACAATGTGCACAAAAAAACATTGAATGGGAGTAACAGAATACACACTAAAAAGGAATATATAGTGGTTCCTCACTTATCACAGAGGTTATTCCAAACACCTCCGTGGTAAATGAAAACCAGCAAAGTAGTGACATTATATTTATTTTAGTATTTATATATAGTTTAAGGCTTTATAAACCCTTCCCACACTTATAAGCCTTTCCCACATGTTTAAAAACACTTCTAATGTCCCTAACCACTTTTTAAACCCATAAATCTAGGTAATTTCAACAACATACATACACTGTATGGTACTACAAAATCCTACAATGTAGTGAAAAATCTGCGATAAATAATTTAGATTATTTCTTTTGAAAAATCCACAAAACAGTGAGGCTGCAAAAGTGGAATCGCAAAGCAGCAAGGGACTACTGTAGGAAGACTAGTGGTAAATTTGAAAACTTAGTAGAAGAAATGATACAAAATGAAGCAAAGAGAAAAAAGATGTTAAAATAAAAATCATCAGTGAGCTACAAAAAAACTTTAAGTGGTTAATGTATATATAGTAGAAACTCCAAAGGGAGAAAGAAACTAAAATAATATTCAGAAAATCCTTAAGTTTGATAATAACTATAAATACAAACTCACATATCCAAGCACCTCAAAAAAGTCCAATTATAATAAATATAAAACCTACAGCAAAACACATCATTTTCAAGCTGAGAAAACAGTAACAAAGTAAAATTCCTAAAAATTACAATATATGAAGGAACCAAAGTGAAGATGATAGTAGACTTTTCATTAAAGAAACTAAAATAAATATTCAGGAAAATCTTTAAATTTGATAATAACTATAAACTCACATATCAAACAACTCAAAGAACTCCAATTACAAGAAATATAAAAACTGTGGCAAATCACATCATTTTCTAGCTGAGAAAAAAAGAATAAACTAAAAATCCTAAAAAAGACACAGAAGGACATAATAAATGAAGGAACAAAGGTAACAATGACAGATTTCTCAATCAAAAATGAGAGCTAGGAGAGGATAGAAATAGCATCTATAAAACACTAAAAGAAAAGCCATACTAGAACTTTGTACCCAATAAAATGCCTTCCAAAAGCAAAGGCAAAAGTTTTTCATATAGAAAAATCCTTAAAGAATTTATCACATATAGATCTGTACTATAAGAAACTTAAAAGGCAGAAGAAAAAATGACACTTGATAGAAATATGGATCTACACAAAAGAACAAAAAGAGTACATGAAATTGTATCTGCTGCTGTAAATACAACTTTCTTATTTGACTCTCTTTTGGGGGCTGCTGGCTTCAGACTTTCAGTGATCCTTCTGCCTGATCCTCCAGAGTGCTGAGATTACAGGTGTGTGACATTATGCCTGGCTTTAATCTCTACAGATAACTGACAGTTTAAACAAAAATAACATCATCGTGTGTGTTTTATTTCATATACATAGATTAAATAAATGAAAAAAATTATAAAAGAAAGTATACATTAGTAAGGTTCTTATTCTACATAGGTATAACACTACCTGACAAAAGACTGTAAGTTAAAGATGTACAATAGGACCCTAGGACAATTACTAAAGAAACAGATTAGAGTGCAGGTAATAAGTTAAAAACAAACCAGAAAAACAATAAAACAACTGGCTCTAGCTATCCAATCTCTAGCCCATCCAGGTGTTACACTGATAATGCCTAGGTAGGAAGGCAAACAAAAACATGTACTCCCCAAGAATTACACTGTTAGCATAAGTTATCTGCTAATATCAAAGATCTCAGATATATAAAGTCAATCTTACCAGGCATGACTCTAGATTAATGAGGGCTTAATCTAGAATTTACCTCTTATAGTCAGTCTGGAGCTACTTCTTCCTTCAGAACTTGCAAGTGTTGAGCATTCCAAGTAAGTGGAATTAACTCTTGATTGCACAGTAAAAGAATAATATGAATTCTTTATGCTACTACATTCAACAAACTGGACAAAACAGAAAAATATCTTCAAATAAAAATTATCAAAAGTCATTCAAGAGAACTGATTGTTGGGTGTGGTCATACATACCTATAATCCTAGTTACTCTGAAAGCGAGGTAAGATGGCCAGGTAGGGCCCAGCCTGGTCAACTTTGGGAAACCCTGTCTTGTGACATGGCTCAGGGGTACAGTACTTGCCTACTACGTGGGAGACTCTCTGTTCAATCTTCAAAATCTTAAGAAGGATCATATGATTATCACTGTAACTATGAAAGAAACTGAATTTTCAGTTAAATCTTGCCCACACAGTGAGAAATGGCTATATTGATAAATCCTATTAAGGAAACAAACAAAAAAAAATTATCAATAGCACACAGTCTCCTAGAAATCTGAAGGAGACTGTTTCTCAATTTATCTGAGAGAATTTACCCTTATCTCAAAATCAGACAAACATTACAAAAAAATCAAACTGCAAATGAATGTCCTTTGTAAAAAAAAAAAAAAAATTAGCCAATACAGACCAATAACACAAAAAGAATAATTCACCATGTCAAATGAAATGCATCACAGGAATGTATGACTGGTATAACACTGGCCAATTAATCAATGCAGCTGACCAAATTAATGTTCAGAGGAAGAAAAACAAAGTATGCTTATCTCAAAAGACTCAGAAAATACATGCCATAAAACCTAGTACCCATTTTGTTCTCTGCAAAGCAGGGACACAAAACAATTTCATAAACTCAAGAAAGGTCATCACAATAACCTAAAGTTAACATCATACACAATGATGAAAATGTCACCTTTTCTCCTAAAATCAGAAACACAGAGGGTGTTAATTCCACATCTATTAACATTTTACTAGTTTTCTAGTCAGTGTAATAAGTCAAAAAAGGAAATAAATGGCACACCGGAAAGAAGTAAAGCTTTACTTGTAGACAGAATTGTCTATATAATCCAATGAAACCTACTCACCAAAAATGCTGTTACCATCAATAAATATGTTTATCATAAGCGAAGGATACAAGATTAACAAACATTTTTATCAAACATTTTATTTCCATATTATCTTGATATATTTGGCTACTGTTACAAAATATCTTAGACTGGGTAATTTGCAAATAACAAAAGATATCCCCTGCAAAGTTCTGGAGGCTTGGAAATCCAAGACCAAGGTGCCAGCAAATCTGCTGTCTGGTAAGGGTTTGCCTTCTGTTTCCTACATGGTGCTTTCCAGCTGCATCATATAGCAGAAGGGACTAGAAGACCCCTTAAACCTGTTTTATAAGCATACTAAACTATTCACGAGGGTTCCTCACCTCTTGACAGCTAATCACCTCTTAAAGACCCCATCTGTTAACATAATCACATAAGGGATTCAGTCCTAGCATATGAAACTTTGAAAGAACAAAAATCAGACAATAGCAGATGTAAAACAAAATACTACTAAAACTTTAAAAAAAAATAGTGGTTGTAATAGCATTATTATCTACCTAGGAATCAATCTGACAGAAGTACAAAACCTATATACTGAAAACCATGAATATTGCTGAAATAGTATTTTAAGGCCTTACCAAAAGAGAATGACATCCTGAGATTCATGAATTTAATTTTAAGGTTTCAACTTATTAATGAATTAGTTCATAGTCACAACTAGAATGAATAGTAAACATGGTTAAAGTTATTAACCATTAATCATACTAGAAAGAAATTGTAAAATATATTAAATGTAGAAATGTGTCAATATGTAACTCAGAGAAGTTTATTCAATATTTATCAATGCCCAGTAGCTATCAAATATTCACAATGGGTGAATAAAAGATATAATCCTAAGGCAGGCCAGACAGCTCAGTGGATTAAAGCACCTGCTTGGGCAGACAAAGGGAAATCCCCAGCATGGCACACCAGCCTGCTCCTGGGCACACTGAAAGGGTGATTATGACTGGGTGTGGTGGCACGCTACTGTAACTACAGCACTTGGGAGGCAGAAAACAAGAGGATCACTATGAGTCCAACCTGTGTAGTGAGACCCTGGAGACCCTGTACTAAATATATAACACAAAAAAGATACAATCCTGATCTTGTGGAGCTATTTAACAAAAATAAAACAAATACAAATAACTTAGAAATTATAATTAGAACTATAAATATAATAATACAGAAATGGGAGGATGCTACTTAGGGGGATTTAAAAGTCTATGTGAACATTAAGGCTGAAACCTGAAGCAACAAGAATGAGCCAGACAAGGACAGCACTTGGGAAAACCCTGGGTGGGCAAACAGGGGAAGGTGATCTGGTAGGTTGGGGTTTAGGAGGTACACAGTAAATGAAACTCCTTACACTAGTAGAAGGAGGCAGAGATCAGATCATGTAGAAACATGGTGGTACTATGGTTTTACTAAGTATGATGGGCAGCCATTTTATACTTTTAATTAGGTTATACACAGTTGTCTTGATAACTTTTTTCTCATTGCTGAGACAAAATATCCAACATCAAATTAAGGAAAGGTTTATTTTGCTCAGTTTGTGGTGGTTTCAGCTGGCTACAAGGCAGGGTGGCATGGCACAGGGCAATACCTGCAAGCAGCAGCAGACAGAAAAAGCAACAAGAGCCAAAGGGAGCTGCAGCAAACCTCTTTGTCCCTTATATTGTATGCCAGCTACCTACCCACATGCTATCTGCCCTCCTGCTATCTTCCGTGCCCTTCTGAGAATGGTTACCAAGTGAGGACCCTGGCCCCTTCCTCAGTTAAACTCCTAAAGCAGACACAATGTATCAAATATTACAATGATTAGGAGTTGTTTTGTTTTGTATTATTAGGGATTAAACTAAGTGAGTTTGCACTGAGCTACAGCCCTAGCCCATTCATTCATTCATTCATTCATTCATTCATTTAATCTTAAAATGGATCTGGCTAAATCCCAGGTTGGGCTTCAATTTGGGATCCTCCTGCTTCAGCCTCACACAGAAATGGGATTGCGGATGTGTGTCACCATCCCCAGGGGATTACATTTTTATTAAAAGATTAGCTGCTCTGATGGAGAGCAATATTATAGTCTGGAGGCAGTATTATTACACTCCTAAGTTATCACAGATGCTCTTTTCCTATAAACACATAAAAAGGATGCATAATACACAATGTTTCTGTTTAAATATAAATATATCACAAAACTTAAAAGAAAGCTAAATATGTAGAAAGGAGGGCCCTATGTAATAAAGGGGTCATGAAGATTCCTACATATATTTGATGAAAAATTCAAGTTCAAATCTTGAAGCAAATAGATCGTGAAAGGATTAGAAAAATTCAGCCTACTGCTCTAACAAAGTACCAAGACTAGTATCTGTGGTTTAAGTAATCCTGGCACTTGAGGTTTGCATTGACAGTAATGACACAGTCAGATCACCATATGAACAAAGAACAAACTCCTCGACCCTTAAACTGCTATTCAGCAAAAGCATGATTTATATTCTCTTCTGAAACAGTCAAGAATTTAAAAGTAGTTTTTGATAAAAACCGTGATAATTTACTTGGACCTCCAACTATTCAGTAGATAACTAAGAGTAGAACAAAGCTTAACCTTAATTTTTGCATTCTTTATTTTTAAATTTTGGATATATGTATCACACATTTAAGAAAAGTTAACGAAATTTACTTAGCCTATTTCATTTACCTTCAGGATACAGAAACCAGGTGGTGACATATGCCTGTAATCCCAGCACCTTGAGGGCTGAGGCAAGAATGAAACAAGAGTGTGGCAAAACTAGCTGAGGGAAGTGGGTGTGACATCTGAGAACACATAGGTAGAATAGCTCCAAAAACCCTAAACGGACTTCTCAAGAGAACGCCTGTGGTTTTCAATAGGATGGCCTGGGCCTGCCATCAGCCTGTGATGTGGAATCCCAGCACTGTCTCTCAGGACCTATAAATTCTCACTGACTTTCTCAAGATTTAGAGAGCATGAAAGAACATAAATGCCAAGAAAAGCTCAATATTGTGGCTTTCCTCACAATATCACCCCTGCATCCTCCAGAGTGTATTTTATTTTGCTTTTTTCCATTTTTAATTGGCCCAATCTAGCTGGGCAGAGTAAGTCTTTACTTCTACTTTTTCTAATAAATTTTGTCACCATTTTATTTGCTTGCTTCATTAAATTCTTTGTTAGATCCAGGAAGAACCTGGAATCCAACTCCAGAGTACATGAAAAAAACCAGTAATATTTATCTGGCAATCCATTTTTAGAAGGCAATTTCCCAGTAACAGGAAGATGTCAAATCCAGGCTCAGCCTGGACAACTTAGCAAGACCTTGTCTCAAAACAAATAAATAAAAAGGGGTTAATGTGTATCTTAGTGAGAATGTGCTGGGTTCAATCTCTAGTATCAGGGGAAAACAAAGAGAACAAGATTACTAATGCAATTTTCTGGATTCAGAGGAACACTGGATTATTAGCCTTTACAACACCCAGTTCTAGGGTTCTTCTTGGTGTGATGATTAAACTTCTCCAGCCATTCTCCTGATCTGGTAGTCATCTAGGTTCCCAGAAAAACAGAACCTCATAAGACTAAAACAGCTACCATCACTTGAGAGGAGTAAAATCAACCCATAAACCATGAGGCCTCATCAAGCTTATGGGTAGGTCAGGCTGAAGTCTAATCCTCCAGGGAGTATTCTCCTATTTTCTCTCCTTTCTAACTAAAGCTTTTTTTTTTTTTTTTTCTTTTTTTGCAATTTTATGCTTTAGCATTAATTTCCATTTCTACTAACACAAGGAATCATGCTGGCCAGTGATAGTATCATACACG
This sequence comes from Ctenomys sociabilis, assembly GCA_004027165.1. Lineage (NCBI taxonomy): Eukaryota > Metazoa > Chordata > Mammalia > Rodentia > Ctenomyidae > Ctenomys > Ctenomys sociabilis. Next base: position 76,815 of record PVKA01005907.1, read on the forward strand.
TATAGGTAACACCGAAATTTATATTATCAGGTGAAAATAAATTACCTTATATCTGGTTTAACACAAGCAATAGCTTTAGGGCCAGCAAAACAAATCAACCTAGATCATGAAGATTCCTATAGGGCCAGCAAAACAAATCAACCTAGATCATGAAGATACCTAGACCATGAAGATTCCTATTCCTAATTGACAATTGGAACACTGAAAAGTAGAAATTATAATTTTATACAATGGATAGATATCTTGTCATTTTTTACTATATTTTATTCAGCTGTGGTTCTCATCTGGTGCAAACCCAAAACCTTTTAAAATACCATTGAGTATCATTTCTATTAAGATTATGGTAGTAATCCCAGCCTTCTGGGAAGCTGAGGAAAGAGGATCACAACTTCCAACCCAGTTTGGGTAAATTAGCAAGACACTGTCTCAAAAAACAAAACAAAAAATATAAAAATGTTTAGGACGTAACTCAGTGAGAAGTTTTTAGATTCAATACCAGTAGCACGAAAATTTTAATTCTTGAAATTTACTGGAAGTGAATTAAAATGTGTAAAATTCAGCCTGGGGCACACAAGTTGGTCCAACATTGCTATTATTAAATGAATTAGATGTCTGTGCCCACAAAAGGGAAACTGAATTAACCACTACACTGCCATTGTTTCCCATCTTCTACTCTGAAACTGTAATATTTTAACCTCAATGTATTCAGTATTATGTTCAAAAACTGGATGAAATTATCCTATTCCTTCACAGTACCATTTCATTTTTAAACTATATTCAGAAATGAGTCCACAATTTAAAGTGCATACGGCACTCCCAAATTTCACAAACTTTGAATTTCCAGAGCTTGAAGATCAGAGAAATTCAAAACACTTCTGTCTTTCTGCCTTTCTTTCTTTCTTTGTCTAAGCTCTTATCTCAATCTGAACTCAGTTCAATTTTTTTTTTTTTTTAATTCTGGTTGATGTGCTGTTTTCCAGTTTCTCCTTATTTCAATTTCTTTAAAAATATTAACCCACTAACGTTCAAAGTCACACTGAAAATTTTCAAATGTAAACCCAGAGAAGGTATTGCTGCAGTTAAGGAAAATAGTGAAGAGAATCCTGATCTATGTATTAACCTGGTAATGTCTACACTTTTTTAATGGCTACTTGAAATGCGGATACGGAAGCCAAAATGGTAAAATGTTCGTGGCACAAGTAGGAGGGGCTTCAATAGGTTCCTAAAATTTGTGTCCCATCCCTCAATGCCCATGTTTCACACTGTGTTCTCTGAATTAAAAAAAAAAAAAAAAAGAAAAAAAAATCAGGGGAGACATTCAAAGAGCCCTTTAGAAAAAGTACGTATTAGCAACAATCACTTGAAAAAAGGAACCCACTGGCCGGGAAATATTCTGGGAGAAACACGTCTGCGAGCTCCAGTTCTGTTAGGTGTAGGTTCGCTCAGCGTGAGCGCGCCCAGACCTCTGAGTTTCCAGCCAATACGTGGTACTTTCTCCAGTGAGCCCACACGACGCCCCCAACCCGGCTCGCTGCGCCGCGCAGTCACCTCTCCGCCTCTACGCCGAGCTCCTCCCCCGCGCCCGCACCCTCGCTGCCGCTTCAGGGTCCCCTACCCCGCCCCCCCGTCGAGGACCCCAGGGCCCGCTCCCTCCCCCTTCCGCAGCCGACCCTGCCTCTTCCTAAGTGCCTACCGAGCTCAGCCCGCTCTCACACTGCCTTTTCCCTCCTTTGAAGGGAAGAAACAACGACAATAAAAGCCAGGAGACAGGAAAGATGCAAATGATGGGACGTAAACAACCTAGCAGTCAAGGTTTGCTCAGGCCGTTTCTCTGGCACTGCGGCACTGCCTGAGGCACCCTCGAAGGGACCTGGGCGCCGGAGGAGGTGCAACAGAGTGACGCACTGATTGGCTGCTGCACCGCTCCCGGGAAAGAACCCGGATGTGCCTGGGCCGCCGAGTTGGCAGTCGGGGCTAAGAGGTTTGGGCACTATTTGGGTACGCGTAACCTGGGCGAATGGCGCAGAGTTGGGCGGGCTTCTCTGAGGAGGAGCTGAGGCGGCTAAAGCAGAATAAAGGTAACGGGCTATGAAGGCGGAATTTTGATATTTAGGTCTAATGAAAAGGAGCAGGGTACCAACTTGGAGAAGGGGGCGTGGAAGAAGCTGTGTTCCGGAGGGGACTGGAGGTCTTAAGTGGGCGGCCAGGATTCGTGGGGCTGCAGAGGTAGACTGAGGCGAGCCAGAGGGGAAGGGCGCGCCCTGGGGAAGAGAATTAGGAATTTGACTGTGCCCTGTAAGGGAAGGAAATGAGTCTGCTGCAGAGTTATCCCCTTAGGGTAGATCGAGTCAAAGAGTAGCGGAGGGAGACACCAACTACGAGAGAATTCATAGAAGATCATTATTTGCCAGAAGGGATCATGAGACTGTGGATGAACGCCACATACGTTGTTTGTTTGACAGTACACCTGGAATATTGCATTCTCTTCCGGTTGCCAGATGAATTTTCGCAGTTCTTTCCTGCACTCTAGAGTCAGTAAACCGAAAGAATCTGAGAGGTCAGATGTCAGGCCTTTCTGTATTAAAAAATGTGCGACCGTGTGTGTGTACAGCCCTGACCTTGCTTTCAGGGTCAGCTAAAATCTTGTGCTTTGCCTCCTGATTTGTGAAGTAATAACTGAATGAACGTGTGTGTGTGTGTGTGTGTGTGTGTGTGTGTGTGTGTGTGTGTGTGTGTGTTTCAAATATTAAATACTTTGCAGAAAACGTGGTGCTATGAACTGCGCTTTGTTTGTCATTGAAATTCCATTGAGATTTGTGAAGTGTACCTGGTTGTGAGCACCACTGGAGAGTTTACAGCCATTCTTGGTTCAGTAATTTCAATACTTCCTTGGGAGGAAATCATAAGTCCTGTCATATTCTATGTTTTTAGGAAATTGTTGGACTTTGGGTAACCTTTCATTTTTAGCATAATTTAGCATAATTTTGGTTTGAGAATTGCAAAAGCAAATAAATTAACAGGGTTAGTGTAGATTAGATTATGGAAATTTTGACTGGTCAGAGATCTTTAAAAATTATGTCATAAAGATTGTACTACCGCCATGTTAGTTTATTACCCATCTCGATCCACCCAAATTCCCTACCTGATTTTGACTTCCATTCGCCTAATCCAGATGCACACAATACAGGATACCTTGTTTCACATCTTCCAAGTTCTGGGTATTGGTTTCTGCATTAGGGCTATAAAGATGAACAAGGCATCATTTTTTCCATCCGAGTTTATAGTCTCATGAGATAGACCATGAGATAAAGTAAGAGTAAATGTTGTGCAGGAGTTACTACCACAGTTAAAGAGTAACCCCATTCAGCTGAGGATTGGATAGAGTGTGGTAATTTTTCAGAGATTATATATGGGCAAAGATGAGTTTGCCAGGACAGAGAATATTTAAATGATAGTCTAAATTAAATAATACATTCGTTTTGTGAAAGGATTTTGCTATGTAGCACAGACTGACCTTGAGCTCCCTGACCACCTTTCATGTGTCACTGCTTCTGGCTAGACATTATATTATGTAAAAGTAATATTTTAAATTCTTTGCAGTTTGGGATAGGTGGAGGGTAGTTATGGATCCAAACGTCAAGGCCCATGTTTTGATAGTGAGATGACAGAGCATGAACACCAGCTCCACTAGTCTATGACTACCTTAAGCACAAGAAAGCAACTTAGAGCAGTATATGTCCATCATTAAATATAGTAACTGGCATTAAGACTGCAGCTATGCCTCTTTTGCCTTTTTAACATTTGTAGAAGTCTAAAACTCATATGTTTAATTTTTAGAACCATCATAGCTGTTCTCCAACCTTAAAAATAAAATTAAGTAATTTAGAAAGATGTGACTGCAAGCAAAAATGAAGGTGAGACACTCAAACATACATTGGGGAAGATAGTTAAGAGTGCTCTTAACAGGCTGTTTATAATGATAAAAAGAAACAACCAGGAGAGGAGATATACCTCAGTGGCACAAGCACCTACCTGGCTAGCACAAGGTCCTCAGTTCAATTCCTGGTACCAAAAAAGATAAAAGAAACAACCACAGTGCTCCTTAACAGAGGACCAGATAAATAAATACTGTAGTCATTGGACTGATGAAAACATATTAACTGTAGTCAGATGGATTGACATGTGTAAATTATATAAACATACAAAAGGAGCAGGTTTTAGGCAGATTGAATCGCAAAGTAGGTATATTGTTGTAGATACATAAGCAATCTAAAGACTATTAAAGGAATAGAACAAGATTTAGATTGATTGGAAGGCCAGGGAATGTGATCAGCAAGGCCAAGTACATAGAGAATTTCAGATACATTGGTGAGATATTAGTAGTTATGAAATCAGGTTAAGTCAAGTTAAGCAGAAGTAACAGACATAAAATAACAGTTGTTTAAGAATTTTTTGCTCTATTGTCATGTCTTACTTGTGTTGCCAAGTGGCTGCTATGCAGTGACTTCACACTGTCTTCCAGTGCTGTTACATGGGAGTTCACCATAGCAAGATGAAAAGAAGATTGAAAATTGAACATTGGCAATTAAATGCTTTCACCAGTAAATGACCTGTGTTACTTTCATTTGTAGTCCATTCAATAAAAGTAAGGCCCTGGCACATGCAAGGGCCTGAGTCCAATCCCTGGTCCACCAAAAAATAAATTAATTAATTAAAGAGAAAGAAAAGTAAGTCATGATTTGTAAGGTGGGAAATAAAATTTTCATGTGTTCCAAAAGAAGAGCAAAGTGTCTGCCCTTGAAGTGAAGTTGTACCTACTGTAGTCATGTTTCATTTTTATAACCATATAAATTGGAAGAGTGTGTGTGTTACATACACATGTTTGGTGTGTAATCTCTCTCTTAATGAAACAATTAGAATTAAATAATGCAGCCAAGTGCTGGCAATTTTAACTTACAATTTTTTTTTTTTTTTTTTTAATTTTAGGGAAGGGTCTACAGGGTGTTAAGAGTCTCACTACTAAATTGGACTCCTAGTGATCCACCCGTTTACAGCCACCCAAGAGGCATGTGCCACCCCCAGTCTCAATTGTCATCTCAGCATGTCCCTGGGGCAAGCCTAGCACAGCAGGCCAGGGGATTGAACCCCCCGGCACCTGCACCTGCTTGCAGGCATTTTAAACCAGTGAGCCAGTTGGATGGCCTTTGTGTTACAAATTTGTTCATAAAAATTCTTTATTCCCATGAATCCTTGGTCCTGTAGATTGAACCCATGTCTTGTGCTTGCTAGGCAAGCCTTCTACCTATGAGCCACACCCGCAGCCTCAAGACTGCTTTTTAGGTGTGATACTCTATTTCCCCATCTTTTTATTTCATTTTTTACTTTGAGATAGGGTTTCCATACGGTACCCCGAAAGACTTGAACTTGCAATCCTTTAGGCTCCTCTTCCTGCAGTCCTGGAATTACAGACATGCCACATGCCTGCCTTATAACTTATCTTTTAACTTTTGTCAACAGTGCATTTACTTTTAATGTATTCAAGTTTTTATTCTTAATAATGTTTTCTGTGTCTTAAGAAGCCAGTCCCTTACTATAAGGTTTAAAAGATGCTGCTCTTTACTTTTTATTTAGAGGCTTTGTTTTTTTATGATGTGAAAGAGTATCTAATTTTATCATTATTATACAGATAACTATTTTCCATGGTCAATTCCCCATTTTGTCTCTGTCATATACCAATGCTTAATACAAGTGTGAATCAGTTTTCTGGGTTGTTTATCTGTTTCATTGGCCATTTTACCAAATACCACTGTGACTTAAAGCTTTATAACATTATTGTCTAAATAATCTAGTTCCCTTGTTCTTTCTTAGACATCTCCTTACTATTCTTCACTCTTTATACAGCCATATAGAAATTTTAATACGTTTATCAAATTTCGTAGAAGAAAAGTAGGAATTTTGATCAGAATTGTATTGAATCCAGTATGGGGAGAACCAGCCAGTGATGGCACATGCCTGTAATCCCAGCACTTGAGACACTGAGATAGGAGAGTTGCCATGAGTTGGAGGCCAGCCTGCATTACAAAATAAGTTCAAAGCTTACTACTTGATAGTTTTGACAGTTCAAAAGTGTCAAAAACAAAAATGGGGGCAGGGGGAGCTTGAGGGTTACCTCAGTTGTTTATAGTGCTTCTTTGGGCAAACTCAGTCAGGCTTGGTTCAATCCCCAGCTACATGTGCCACACTGGAGCAGCCCATACAGCGTGAGCTAGCAAGTGAGTGAGCAAAAGAGAGAGAGAAAGAAGGTTCTAGTATGAATTCAATATGGGAAAGTTTGACATCTTTTAATTATAAATGCTAACAACAATATGGTATATGTTAACATATATTTAGGTCTTAGACATCTTGAATCTTGCTAGGTGTGATTGTATCGGCCTGCTAATCGCATTGCTTTAGAAGCCTGAGGCAGAATGATGGCAAGTTGGAGATAGTCCGAGCAACTAGTGACATCTTATCTCAAAATAAAAATAATAAATGACTATAGCACAGTTTGAAGGCCCTATAATGAGCAACTCATTAAGTAAGATTTTTTAAAAATTTTTTCCAAACTTTTTTTTTGGTAAGGGGGTTAGTTTTATTTCTACACAGATTATAACTTCCAGTATTGGAATTCACTCTTAATCTCTCTCCCTCTTTGTGTGTGTGTACATTAATGCCTGTGTGCGCATGCTAATGGGATTGAACCCAGAGGTTTGTACTGAGCTATATTCTCATCCTTTTTTATTTTGAGATGGTGCTTGAATTTATAGTCCTTCTGTCCTAGCCTCCCATAGTGCTGAGATTACAGGTATGTGCCACCATGTCCACCTGAAATATTCTCTTTAAATGTGGTGTTTTGATTCTTTGCTATTGAATTGAGACTGAGTGTGGTGGCGCACACCAGTAATCCCAGCACTTGGGAGGCTGTAAACTGGAAAATCACTAGGATTCGATTCCAGTCTCCTACTGAGACATGAACACCCTGTAGATCTTTCCCTAAAATACAGAAAAAGAAAGACAAAGAGATGTTCGTCCCTACTGATTAACAGAGAATTACAAATCAAGAGTACAGTGAGATGGTACTCTATGCTTACTGGATTAAACTTAAAGCATTTAACAAAAATGAAAACATTTGATAGTATCCTATACTGAAAAGAATGGGACGACAGAATCTTATACATCACTAGAGGCAATATGCTTTGGAATGCAATATAACATGTCTTCTACAATTAGACTTTATAGCCTAGTAGTTTCTAGATATTATCTAAGGCAAATTTTTGCACAAAATGAGCTATAACAGCAAAGTTCACAGAAGCAAAACCTTGAACCAGCATAAATGTCCATCTGTGGAAGATCAGTGGATTCAGAATATATATCTATAGCAACATGAATAGTATGAATATTGGCAATAAAATATTAGGTAAAGAATGTATATATTGTTATATCATTTTTATATAGTTAATATGACCAAATGTTTGTAGAATGCAGCATGACTGAAAGAAAAGCAGTGATCAACACATGATTCATACCAGAATTATCTTGGGTAAGAGGAACAAGGTTTAATGTTTCCTTTTTTCTTTTTTTAATGAGGCAGGGTCATGTACTTTAAACATTGAAATTTTAGTGAAAGTGTTATGTCACTAATGGGTCAGAACAACTAATTATTGTAACAGGACCTTGCTCAGCTCTCTTCCTCTGTGTTGGTGGCTAGCAACACTAATTGGCCACGGAGAGACTGATCAGAAGAAATCCCTCCTGGCCTATAAAATTAGCATGTGACATTAATGAGAAATATGTTGCTTAAATCCACTAAGATTCCATCATTGTGGTTTGTGATGAGAAATCTGCAGTTGTTCTGATGGGTTTTCCTTTAAATGTGGTGTTTCTTTTCTCTAGTGGCTTTTAGTATGTTGTAGTTTTGCTGAGTATCTGGGATCTAGATTATTATACATCTGGATATAGATTTAATTGGGTTGATATTATGTAGAGTTCAGTATGCCTGGGTTACCTGAATGTTGGGTTGTTTCTCCATACTTGGGAAATTTTCTCCTATTCTGCCCATATTCTTTTTGTTATTTATGTTGGCTCCTTCTTTTCTCATTGATACCTATTAGTCTTATATTGTTCATCTTTGGATCATCTTGCAACTGTTGAATTATTTCCTGGATCCCTGGTGTTTGTTTTTTTTTTTTCGGAACTGGGGATTGAACTCAGGCCTTTGTGCTGGCCAGGGAAGTGCTTATTCCACTGAGCCATCTCCCTGGCCTGGATCCTTGTTGTTTCTAAGAGATGTTTCTTTACCTGTTCGCTAGCTGCAACAGTGTCTTCAAGGTCTGAAAGTCTATCTTATCTTTTCTTTCCTTCAAATGGTTTTGTCAACTTGTGATGGGAGTTTTTAGTTTTCTATATAGCTCTTTGAATTTGCTTCAAGCGTTCTGTTTCTTTCCTATATTGATCATTTGTTTCCATTGTTTTTTTTTTTAATTCCCTACTTTTTTAAAATCAGTATCTTTTTTAGAAATGCTTAGTAATTCTTTCATCATATTTGTCATTTCTTTTTTTACCTGGGAAATTGTCTCTATATCCTCTGCAGTTGTTTCTTTACTTCAGTTACTGTTAAGATTTCAGGTGTGTGATTTCCAACTTCTTCTATGTGGATGTGTTTTAGATTTGTTCTGGTTGGGCTTAGGGCTTGACATTGCATTTTGCTCCTTCATTTTGTAATTTTTTTATTTCAGAAAGAACTCTTTATTTTGATTTCTGTTACTTTTTTGTGAAAGTTTGATGGTAGATAGCTGTATCACTGCTATAAGACCTCTCTGTAAAGAATATGTTCTTTAGATATCTCTTCTGAGTCAGAGATTCTGTTTTGTATGTGTCCCACGTTTTTCCTTCTCTGTTGATTGAGAGTGGGATGTTGATTTCTCTTTGGCACCGTTCTCTGCCCTTTAGTATAGGGCTCTGCTGAAGTCATTACCCAAGTGCCTTTCAACATTACTAAGGGAGACCATGTGGTTAAGGCAGGTATGATATCTTAGTTATAGTAGTACAAATAGCAATACTAATAATAGCAAATAAAGCTTAAAAATTGACAAACTTTGTTAACTATTTGTATTTTGTATTTTAGACCATAATAGCAAAAAAAAAAAAAGAAGGAAAGAAAAGAAAAAAAGATTCTATCATTATTTCATCTAATGTGTAATGTAGATTTTCATAGTTGGTATGTCTCTCTGTATTGAAAAATAAAGGTATATTATATGAAAATGTGACTTTAAATTGTCAGCAAGCAAAATACTTAGTTACACTGACCTAAATATTTATAAAAGTTTGGATTTGGGCTTATTGTTTAGAAACATAAAGCAACATTTGTGTGTTACAGGTAGGTTCTGTAAAAATGAAAAATAGTAAAGAAGCTAAGCTACAGTAACTTAGTTGCAAACAGGACCTGTTAATAATTGGGGATGAGTTCAGTTTTCTGAAAATGTGATTGAAAAGTCCTGGTTAAGTTTCTGTTGCTGGACATAGGAGGATTCTTTGCCTTTCTGCATGAAGTCCATAACAGCGTTGATTTTTGATGATACTGCTGATGCTTAAGAAGTATTTCCTATATTTATCTCATCTAATTCTTACATTAACTTCATGAGTGAAAGAGCAGCTAATTTGCTACTTGTTTGGCAGATTAGGAAACTGAAGTATTGATTAGATAGATCAGTGGCTTGCCTGCAGTTAGTGAGTGGACCTGTAGCAAAGCTGACTTGACTCCAGAGCTTTTAACTGGTTTGGGGAATTTAAATAATGAGCCTTTGTTGTTTCAAAGGTTAAAATGCAGAGTTTAAAAGTCCTATTTGAAAGACTCATAATTTCATTTCCCAAGCATTTTATAGACCATGCTGTTTATAGATCTTATTAAATATAATATAAATGTGAGTCATATTCTCCATTTGTTTGCCTTAAGAAGTTAACACTGGCAAGAATAGTTCAAGAAATATAATAGAAATATTATTATTTAGTTATGCTTAAAAATATTCCCCCATTGTTTTATCTGTTACTTTTCTTGGGCTATTACCAAAATTAATTTGAGTGCATTGATTTAGAGCCTGGCTAGACTTTGAGAAATACAAACTTTCATTGTTGTGCAAGATGAAAAAAAAAAAAAGTCATAATTAACTAGTGTTGCTAGAAATAAAAGACTTTATTTAATTGCATTTCTTATAATGTCTGTGTATCAAATTGCCCCAGCAACTGTTAAAACTGAAAAGAGGGGCCGGGGAGATGGCTCAGTGGAATAAGCGCTTCCCTGGCAAGCGCAAGGGCATGAGTTCAAGCCCCGGTTCTGCCAAAAAAAAAAAAAGAAAAAACAAAACTGAAAAGAAAGTAATCCTATTTGACACCTAACCAGCTTTGTTTCGGGAGAATAAATAGAACCACAAGTCAACAATAATACACATCACAGA
>PVKA01005908.1:0-46888 GCA_004027165.1 Ctenomys sociabilis
CTACCCTACCCTACCCTATCCTATCCTATTCATTTTATACAGAGACTTGCTATGTAGTCTAGGCTGGCCTTGAACATGCAATGATTCTCCTGCCTCACCTTCCCAAGTGCTAGGATTACAGGTATGTGCCACCACTTCTGGCTCTCTCCATTTGACACTATCATAGCATGAGGATCTCTCCCTGTGGCAGGTCCCATGTATTTTTGAGTAATGTCATCATCCTTGACCTGAGTTGAACTCTACGTAGGAAAGAGCAATGCCAGCTGTTGCTAGAGTAGACACAGAGTATGATCTGAATGAATGCAATAGTGGAATGCGTTAATCACCAGAGCAAACTTTCTTCTGTGTTAATAAAATCTAGCAGGCAATGGATGTTATTTTCAAAATATGTCTGTCCTCATAGTGGCTCAGCATAGTAAAAAGATGCTTGGAAAAAAAGAGTAGGCAACAAAAAATGGGTTAGAAAGGAAGCAGAAGCCTAATTTTTCACTTTGCTCAGTTTGCAATGACTCTGTTTTGCTGGACTTGTGTCCCTCATGTGAATACATATATCAGTTAGTTAGTGATGTACATTGTGTTGTTGATGGATTTTAATCTATAAAAGGCCCTTTCTGGTTCTTAGTTCGGTCTGGGAAGTTGATATGTGTAATCCCCTGGATAAGTTATTGGGATCCTGTCAAGTTAATTTTAATCTACCACGTCCTGAGCAACACATGGAGAGAATAAAGACACTAAAGCATATTTATAGTTTTGGGGATCCAAGGGGTGCTCAGGCCGGCCATGGTGATGGCTGTCCAGAACAGAGGCCTTGGCCTTGGGCTGAACCCAGGTTTTATTCAGTCATGAAGGAGGAGTGGCTTGAGGATGAGTGACCGAAAATGGCAGGAAGTAGGGGAGTGCTGTGAGCTGGGTAGGGAGGAGGCCTGCATTTACCTCTGTAATATGCAGAGAGTAATCTGCATTACACAATTGAGATAGAATCTCATATTTTGAGGTCTAGTGCTTCAGCTCTGATGTGTAATCTTACATGCCCCAAGAAGTCATAGCCTCTCTCTTGAGACTCCATCCCAGCTGACAGCACGGAGCACTGGCTTTTACTCCTCTCTGGACCAGATTATACTAAAGAGTAGCTGGTGGGGAGGTTATCAGCGAGATACATGTGCTGTCTTCACAGACTATCACCAACACGTCAGCTAGACCAATATGTGTTGCCTAAAGCCAATTGAAGGGATAAGGAAAAGTCCTTATCAGCTCTGTACCTATCAATACATGGAAACAGGATCAGGCACAGCCACGATGGAGATAACTGCTCTTCAAGGAGGGTTGCTCAGTTGGTCATCCACATTAATCCTAACACAACAGCTGGGAAACATTGCTCACTAGCAGATAGTGAATAACTCAACCTGCTTGAATTTAAGTCCAGCTCCCTATTTCCTCTCCATGCACATCTGGGACACTGACGAACCACCCACACCTTGTATGTCAGCAGCAACTTGCGAGCATGTCCTTCCGCCGGCAACACGTGTCAGTGTGCTTAGGATGGCGTTGGCACACAGTAGGCATTGAATAAATGTTGACTATCCATACTGCTCTCCCATTGCTACTCCCAGGCACAGCCTGCTGAGAAATGTACACGTGTTGTTCATTTATTTATTTTTTTGGTGGAACTGGGGATTGAACTCAGGCCCTCGCACTTGCCAGGGAGGCGCTTATTCCACTGAGCCATCTCCCTGGCCCTTACATGTGTTGTTTATATTAATTAATTTCAACAACAAGGTGGGCTTGCTTCAGGTTTGAGAACTGAGGATGGGAGGGTCTACTTGTGGTGTCCCTCTAAAATGCTGCTTTTTTCTGTGTCTAACTCAAGGTTAACTGAGCGGAGGCAACCAACTCCACAGGAGAGGCGAGCAGAACTGAACCTTCATTTGAACGAGCAATCTTCCTGCCTGAGGACGCTCCTTCCCTTGCCCATAGGCTCTTCCAAGGTGCTTCAGATCTACCCAGCTGCAGCAACTTCCTTCCTCTCCATTTTTAAGTGCTGCTTTCTGAGTCCAAGCAAAGCCAGACAGTGGGCAGAACATAGAGGAACAGCACTGTTAGACGTGCATTGTTTGTCACTAAAACAAACTCTTCCTGTTGTCCTGGAGTGTGTGGGGAAGACCATGGTGCACATGGGATGGAAAAAAATGAGGAAAGTACAGCAAAGAAAGCCCAGCTACAAAGCCAGAGCCTCGTGCCCAGGGCTTTCCAGGAGTTAAATATAGCCCTGATGTGAGGGAGGGGAAGGGGGGGTGAGGTCCCCTTGGAAGGCCTCTGTGTGTGTTAGTTAGCGCTATTGCAGGAAACTGAATATCCATTTATGCGGAAGAGAACAGTACAAGTTTGGGCCCCTAGGATAGAAACACAGCAACATTCATGAGGAAGGGAGGTGGCGAAGATCAGTTTGGGGCACGGACTCAGAGGACCTGGTTTGGTTCTAACTCCTCCCATTTACTGTGTAATTTGAAGTTAAGTCACTTAACCCTTGAGCATCATTTTTCTCTTCTGTAAGAAGAGGTTTTGAAAACTCATGGATGGGTCTATGTGGGTGAGGGTGGAAATGAAGCATGGCCGAGAAAAGGTTTATAAGCCCAGAAATAAGTGTTAGGGATGACAGACTAACACAATACTCTGATCTGCTCTTATTTCAGAATGAAGACATAAGGGTCAGGAAGGTCAACGGTCAGTGGGTAGTAGGTCACCAGGGTAGGTGACTTTCTCCAAGAAGAAAGCTGAGGGAAGTCCTGTGTCTTTCATGGCCTTCCTGACATACCCATTGCCTAGTTCCTATTATCCCTAGAAAAGGGCTCTGACTTTAGGAATCTTGTTTTTTAAGCTCTGGGCCACCAGGGAAGCCATAGTGTCCTCTCATTAGGCTATTTCCAGATCACTGAGGAGAAGGTGGGAGCTTACAACAACTTCTAAAGAGATAAAATTTGGCTGTGGGACTAAGCTCTCCCAGAATTGTCCCTTGGTGTGTGAATTCCTCCCTGTTTAGCTCACAAAGGAAGTGTTTCAGGGAGGAAGTGGAAAACTGCTCACTTCCTCCTCCCAAGATGGCAGCTGCTTCCGTTCTGGGTAGTCCACCAACTCCTTCACTAGAGACTGGGGGCTGTACAGGATGCCTGATAACCAAAGCAAGCAGTATCTGTAAGCTCAAGAATGATGTTCTAGACGTTGCAGTAAGCATTCTGTATTGTATTAATCCCCACAAGGATCCTGAAGGTTGGTTCTGATTTTACCTACTAATTTTAGTGGGTCTGGGGATGTCATCCAGGGTATTCCTACTGAGCTACATCCCTAGTTTTATTTTGAGACAAGGTCTTATTAAGTTGCCCAGGCAGGGCTCAATACTAGCAATCTGCCTGCCTTAGCCTCCCTGAGAGCTGCAGTTACAAGTGCACACCACCATACCTAGCTTTACTAGCTATTTTATAAGTCACCAAGTGAGGTTCACAGAGGCAGTTGTTTGTCTGAAGGCACCAAACTAGGAAGATCAAAACCTAGGCCCAGTTCTACAGCTTATGCTTTCAATTACTGTGTTATGGAGCTTCTGGCCTTTTTCTTTATTGAACATTTCCTATTTGTAAGGTATTGCATCTAGGACTTTTCTTTTAAAAATAGGGCTTCAGGTGGACAAAATTTGGACTAACCCTAATCCTTGGTTCATGACATCTTCTCATCTTGGCCCATGTGTGCCTCATTTAGTTATTATTTAGATAATCTGTTACTTTTTCTCTTTTTGGGCAGAACCGGGGATTGAACTCAGGCCCTTGAGCTTGCCAGGGAAGCGCTTATTCCACTGAGCCATCTCCTGGCCCCAGTCAGTTACTTTTGATAATGTAGGAGTAAGCACTTTCCAACCTACCTTTCTAAGTGAAAGCCAGGATCATGACTACACCTTACATCTCTTTGTAGGACCCCAGCTCCTGCCGCCTTTGTCTGACCTACCACCATCCTCAAAGCTGTGGTCCATGTCTTTGATTTCTCTTCTACGTAGTTTTATTGCAAACAGAGGCACTCCTGAAAATATACACTTTTAACAGTTGTTTTTCACTTTTGCAAAAAAGAAAAAAGTACATAATGCTATAAGTAACATTTGGGGCCTTTGTGTGTGTGTGTGTGTGTGTGTTACAATGGAAAGACAAATTCATATTGCTGTCTATCCCTGTGTGCATTCCTTTATTTCTGACTGCTGTGTGTCACTCCAATGTGGAAATATTCTCTGTGCCTAACATCCTGTGCCTGTTAATTAATTACTAATATTCCATCTTGCAGTAACCCTGTACAGTAGAAATGCTCTCGGTTTCACTGACAGGCTGACTGAGCCAGAGATGCTGAAGAACCTGTCAGAGGCCACAGAACCAGGGATGAAATCTTTTGACCTCCGACTGTGTGCTGTAATGTTGTTAGCCAGAATCGAGGGCCTTAGGGTGTGGCTGTATACTTACTGGCTTCATGGCTTTGGGGAAGTCACTGTATCTTCTTTTTTTGAGACAAGGTCTTGCTTTCTAGTTCAGATGGGCCTTGAAATCACTACATAGCCCAGACTTTTTTTTAATGTATTTGGTACAGTCTCACTACACAGCTTAGACTTGCAGTGATCCTCCTGTTTTCAACCTCCCCAGGGCTGGGATTACAGGCATGTGCCACCATGCCTGGTCTCTGAGGCCGGCTCAGGGTGCCTGGGGCTTGGGTGTCAGCAGGGCACATGGATCGAACCCATGTCCCTGCGCCTGCCTAAGCTTAAGCCTGCTGATCTGTCTCCATCTCCCTCTTCCCCAAGACTGGTTTTTGAACTCACAACAATCCTCCTGCCTGGGATTACAGGCATGTGTCACCATGCCTGGTCACTTCCTGTCTCTGAGTTTCACCTTCCTCAGTGTGTCAGTGCGCGGTCATAACCGACCTGCCCACCTCCCAGGCCTGCTGTGAGACTCAAGGCCAACTGTTCTGGTGCTACCAACAACACGCTTCCCTCCCAAGCAGCAGAGCCTGTGTAGGAGTTGGGAGGTGACACTGAACCATGATCAGAAAGGTGTGGGTGGGGTGAGGTGGACAATTGTCCACACAGTCATTGGGAAACAGGGCGTCCCAAAGCTGCACTCACTGGAAACCAGGATGTACTTAGCTCTGCTCTGTTTAACAGAGTTGAAAAATATTATTTTTTTGTATTATTTCTATATTAAATTTTAAATATCTGAGAACCCATTCTGTGGTGTTTGTTTCTCGCATTTCCACTCGGTAGCTGTATGCCCTTGGGCAATTTACTTAATTTCTCTGTGCTTGTTTTCTCTGCAAAATGGGGATAATAGTTATATTTGTTGGCCGGGGAGATGGCTCAATGGAATAAGCGTTTCCCTGGCAAGCGCAAGGGCCTGAGTTCAAACTCTAGTTCTCCAAAAAAAAAAAAAAAAGGTAATATTTCTTGAAGTTCCAGTGAAATATTACATAATGCACATGCTCTTTTTATTCCCTAAAGCCTCCCTATTCCCCAGAAGGCACCCAAACTTCCTCTGAGAGCTGGTTAGGTGCCACGTTCTTCAGGAGGCCTATCCTGCCTCCGTGGACAGTGAGGTCCCCCTGCATCAGAGCAGATGACAAGCTCAGTGTCCTGCCCCAATCTGTGAGCCCAGGAGGGTAGGGATGCCTGCAAGTATGGTCCCAGTGTCTCCCTGTCCAGCACAGTTGTGGGTAAACAGCAGGTGCACAGGGAACTCACAGACAGCCTGGAATTCAGGGGAAGGGACAGAACAGGAAGGGTTATAAATCCTGCCGTGACAACTGTCTCCAAGAACAGAGGCTCCTGGGTGTGTGTGTGTGGGTGCGGGGGAACAGACCTGCTCCCTGGCACACTGGGGCAGCTCCAAGGCCACAGTGCTAGTTTACCCTACAGAAGAACTTGTTAGCAATCTGAACTAAGAGGAGAAGCAGATGTCAGAAGAGACACTGGGCCAGGTGGGGCCAGGCCCTCGGAGGCGAGGTGGGAATTAGCCAGGGCAGTTAGCGCAGTGGCAGCTGATGCCTAGCTGGAGTGAGGAACATCCAGAGTTAAGCTGAGATTTGCCCAGATTCGTCCTGAGACCCCAGCCAAGTTATGTTACTTCCCTGAGCCTCAATTTTTTCACCTGTAAGACGTGAGATTGAAGAGCATGTGCCTCAGGGGTTGGGGAAAGGAGAAAGCAAGCAATGCAGGACTGGAGAGGATGACCTTTGATAAGTGGGCTGCAGAAGTGACAGTTTCTGAGGATGGCACTGCAGTTTGTGATCACCAGGGGTCAGAGCTGGTACTCTAGGTTGGGCGATAAGGTGAGCTCAGAACGGCCTTCCGCATTGCTGGCCTAGGTCGGGAGTCTTCCCCTCCGTCTGTCCCTCCCTTTCTCCCTCTTTCCTTCTCTCCTTCTCTTCCTGGCCAGCACTCAGCCCCAGGTTTGGCTGTGGGTTTGTAAGTCCTCTGGGGAGATTCTTGCATTCATGGTTGGGGTCTCTGTGCAAGAAAAGTTGATTATGGGAATGGGTGTCTTTGAGTTTTAGGTGTTCCAAATGAATGCCTTCTCTACTTCCCAATTACACTAACAATTTTGTCCCATTAACTGTAGTTTTTTTTTTTTTTTTTTCTTTTTTCTTTCCTGTTCGTTTGTTTTAGACAGGATCTTGGCCTTGTGGTCCAGACTGGCCTTGAACTTGATGCAATCCTCTTGTCTCAGCCTCCCAAGATGGGGGACAGGCTTGTATCACCACACCCTGTGCCAAGGAACTATCGGACAACGGAAAGCTTAAAGCCTTATGTGACTCTGCTCTTACAAACACCCGGGGGAGTTAATCTTCTGCTTATCTGAAGCACCTGCTTCTGGCTCCTGATTGGAGTGTAATTCTGTCCAATCTGCCCCTTTCCACCTGGCCAGGGCCTCCATACCACAACACATCATAATCCTTTCCTGCTTGTGATCAAGCCCCACAGCTCCCAGGGGGCTGAGAACCCCCCCATGGTGAGAGGTCTTCCCTTGCTGCGTGCACTTCCTGGGGCCTCTCCCCTCTTCCTCAGTCTGGCTAAGGAGGCTGGGGGTAGGGGAGACACAGGTATGCAAAGGAGCTGCGGTGAGCTGAGCGTGTTGGGGAGAACTTGCACTTCTCTCGCTTACTAAGCAAGGCAATCCCACACAGACTAGCATTTCAAGCAGCATTCACCTTTTAAGAAATCAAATGCCTCTGGTGTGCTGAGTGCTTTCTCTGTCTGAACTCAACTGTCCTTCACCTGTGGGCAGGACATTGTTTCCTCTGTTTACACTTGAAGAAGCGGAGACTCAGGGATTTGTGGAAGCAGCAGAGCTGAGCTTCAGCCTGGGGTGACCAGACACCACAGTCCAGGACTTGGCTCCGGCCTTATCTGCCTCTATTATTAGGTACAGATCACATGGAGCACAGCCTCAAGGATGGGGGCAGTTAGGGGGCCTGGAGAAGACTCCTCGGAAGGACAGGAGGGAGGCTCCACTCACTTTTCTCTGGCTCTCTGGGCTGTCCTGCTTTGCTCTCGGTGTCCTGCCCACCAGCCCACTCCCTGCTTTCTTCACCTAAGATGCCCTCCACAGTGCTCCTGACCCAGCTTGGCTGCTAAGGGTCTCCTGAGCTCTCTGCTCTCTTTTATGTTCTTTTTGGTGGACACTGACCAGATCTGGCCTCAGGTTTACAGGCACTGGTGGCCCAGTGTCGCAGCCTTTGCTGCATTAGGAGACCTCCAGGTCGGGGACCTGTGCCTGCCCCTTCAGAGCTGCACCTGGCTGCTGCTGGAGGGGAGGGAAGGCCATTAGTCTCGCTGGCTTCCTGGCACAGTCCCAGGGGATCAGCTTTCCACTCGGCTTAAGTGCAGCTAAAATAATGCCTCTTGGTTTCACATCAGCAGGATCTGCCCTCAGTGCAGCCTGCGGCAGGAATGGGCAAGAAGGGTAAATATTTACTCTACGGATGAATAAATCTGATTTCATCTTCAAAAGCAAGCTTTAGTATAAATTACCATAATTTCTCCATTTTAAGATGCCACTGATTTGAAGAGGGAGGAATAATAGAATAACAGACTTTTTAACAGAAAAATAAATAAATGTGTCAATTGTAAGATCTATTCAGAGTGGTTTTTTTTTTTGCAGAACGGGGATTGAACTCTGACCCTTGCGCTTGCCCAGAAGGGGTTATTCTACTGAGCCATCTCCCCACCCCACCCCTTTTTTTAAGTATGCTTCCTATCAATAAAATAAAAACATCTTTGATGCTTTCCAATTTTTTTTTTTTCTTTCTTGAGTTCTGCTACTCTCAGGAGAAAAAACGCTCCCAAGCCCTGACTCAGTCAGTAAAGGTGTCCGATGGGCAGGTGTAGCACTGCGTCCTGGCTTCCTTCAGCCCTCAGCCTCGTGTGCTCTGGGTCACTGAAAGGGTCTCCCAGGCATCTACGCTCGCTCTGACAGCAGTCCGAGGTGCGGCAGATCCAAGGGCGGGGCGCCTTGTGACCACAGTAGTAGCACTGGGGAATGCTAGTGGGGAAGGGCACCTTGTGGCCTAGCGAGATGTTGCCTCCTAGACCTCGGTTTCTCCAGTTCTTAACTCAGGGGTGCAGGTTCAGAGAAGCTGTTTCCAAGGCTCTCCTGATGAAACCTCTAGGATCTGTATAGTTCCCACAGTGACCGCCCTTGGGAGCAGGAGGGTGACGGTGCTAGGGCCATAGTCCTACATTACCTGGAGCAGCTCAGTTGCTTAAAATTCTATGTGCAAGATTCTGAGGCTAAAAGCAACTTGAAAAGTGCAGATAAGTGGCTTTCTGGAGACTCTCCAACACTACTCTTTGAACACTTTTTTTTTTTTTTAGTGGTACTAGGAATTGAACTCAGGGCCTTTGCTTGCCAGGCAAGCACTTATTCTACTGAGCTATCTCCCCAGCCCTCCAACACTACTCTTGAATGCACAGTCCGGTGTAAGAACCCTTAACTGTGAAGCTAGAAAATTTGTCTTAAATGGTCAGAAAGCCCGTATTTTAGATTTCAACTACTCCGCTCTGCTCTTATGATGACAAAATAACTACAAATGATATGTAACGAAAGGGCTGTGAGCCAACCAAGCTTTACAGGTGCTGGGTTGGTTCTGGCCCCACTAGCTGAGGTCTGCCGATAGGTGAGGAAACTGAAGCCTGAGCAGGGGATTTTGGGAGCCGGGCTAGGCCAGCTGAGCTGGCTTCCTTTCCTCCGTGCTGCCCTTTTAGCCACGACTCTCTCCCTAGAGTGAATTGCTGGCATCTGGGACGCCAAGTGTGAGGGACCGGTGCCTGAACAAGGCACGTGCTCAGGGTCTGTCCCTTAGGAGATCAACTTTCCTCTAGGTTCTTAGAGGGCTATAAAAAGCCCCAAGCTTGCCTCCTGGAAGGCACGCTGCTGGGAAATTCCCGAGCTGGAATGGCTGCAATGTGGTGCCACATTCTGCCCCCACAGAGGCTGACAGCTGGCCAGGAGAATCACGCCTGACCAGCTCTGCACCTCCACGCCCCAACTCAGGAGTGGCTGGGATTCCCCAAGTGGAATTTTAGGTGGAAGAAAGCCCTTGTCCAGGCCATCCTGCGCCAACCTCTTGGTCAATACGAGGAGGATAAAAGCCTTTGGAATTCTAAGTATCAGAACTGTGGGGCTGCAGTGGGAAGGGTAAGACACAAAAACTTTACATGGCTGTGCCCTTCCTCGATGTTCTTGTTCTCCCAGAACAGTTCAGGACCTCCTTCGCTCTTGTCTTAGTACTGCCTCTTGCTCCACCTTGCAATCTTTACCTAGTTAGTCCTGTGGCCTACCTAGCAAGTACTTCCTACAACCTGGTGGAGGCCCTCTAAAGTTCATAGAGGAGCAGCAGCCAGCAATGGTAAAGAACTCAGGCTTGGAGGGAGGCAGGGTTGGTTGGGTAAACAAATGGTACCCAACGCTTTGACCTCTTCATCTGTGAGATGGGGACAATGGCTGTGGCTGCTTCATGGTGAACGCTTACACTAGGTAGCATTTGACCATGCTAAGCATCTGCTGTATGGTGGACTCTGGGAACAGGATGCAGAAGGCAGCCCTAGATCCCAGGACTCATATGTGCACACAGGTGACATATCACAAAGCATACTAAATTCTCCTAAAAGCTCAGACCAAGGAGGGGGTGGGCAGCCCAGGCTGGGACGAACAGGAAGAGGGATGTTGCAGGAAGTTTCCACAGGGAAATGCTGCCCAGCTGCTTTTTTTCAGGAAGGGGAATAGCAACCATCTTTCTGCGTCTCAGGTTTTATATCTGATGAGAAGAATGGCTCTGCTCTCCATTCTCCAGGGCCACTGTCATGGCCGAGAGAAGCCACAGAAGAGAAACTCAGGCTGAAAGGATTACCAGAAAAAGGGTTTTAGGTGTTACTTCTCTGGTGATTCACCCCACATACATGGGGGTTCCTTCCTGCCCACAGCAACTCCCCAGGTAAGGCCTGCTGGGTGAGAGTGCTCAGTGTCTCAGGTTAACACCCCTGAGGCTATGCTGATGCAAATCCCACATGACAAAATGCTTTGCAAAGTTAAAAGCTTCATAAAAATGTCAAAGTGAGTGGCTGAGCTGGGGCTAGGATGTGGCAGTCTGGCTTCCATTCCAGACCCATTTCTATCTGGGATGATGTACTGGGATATTTACTGGCGGCCAGAGTTCATATAACCTGGGAATCTATAGAGGAAGGCAGGATGAGGTAAGGAAGGAGGAGGTTGAGAGGAACACCAGGCATTTCTGGAAGTCCAACTGGACAAAGATTGGGGGGGTGTTTTCATATTATGGACTATAATAAAAATTTACATATGTATATACATAGATCAGACTTGTAGTGATCCTGTTTTTCAGCCTCTCAAGTGCTGGCATTTCAGGTGTGCACCACCATGCCCAGTCTCAATCACAGTCTCAGCGTGCCCCAGGCCCCTGCATCTGCCTAAGAAAGCACTTTAATCCGCTGAGCTATACGGCCGGCCCCTAAAATTTTAGATATTTAAATACATTAAAATGAGACTTTTAAAGATGTATTTAGTACAGGGTCTACAGGGTCTCACGGCACAGATCGGACTCGTAATGATCCTCCTGTTTTCGGCCTACCAGGAGCTGGGATTACAGGCATGAGCCACCACGCGCAATCTCATCTAATGCCTCAGCACAACCTGAGGGCAGGGCCAGCATAGCAGGCTGGGTATCAAACCCCTGGCCTCTGCCGTGCCTTAATCTGCTGAGCTATCTGGCTAGCCCAAAACAGGCCATTTCAAGCTTTTGCAAGGCTTTGAGTAGTAGATTCAGACCCCAGAGTCCCACCTAGCTTAAAACTTGAGTATAACTATCTTTTTTTTTTTTTTCCTTTGGTACCAGAGATCAAACTCAGGGCCCTGCACTTGCCAGCCAGGCACTTATGCTGCTGAGATACCTCCCCGATCCAGTACAACTTAAAGACTTGAGAGACAGACCTAAAACAAGAACCGAGGACACAGGACGATGTCTGAACAGGATCAAAAGTGCTGGTAAATGCAGTCCAGGAGAATAGCGGCGTGCTCCAGTGAGGACAACAGATTCACTGGGGGCTATACAAGAAATACAGATTTCCACACTGCACTCCAGACCCATTGGTCTTATCTCTGGGGATGGGGAGCATTTTCAGTAGGCACCACGGGGCACAACTCTGACCAGACAGATCAGAAACACTGCTTTAGATAAATAGGGAGTGGTCCTTAAGGCAGACTGGAAAGGCCACAGGAGAAACAGGAAGCTCCTGTAGGAGGCAACAGGATATAGGAGAAGCCATCCAAGATCCATTTCCCAATAACGGTCAACAGGATTTGGGATTTGATTACAGAAGGAATGAAAGCAAAGGAAATGAGGTACAGTGATAATGTTTTCATTTCTGTCCCTAAAATGACAATCATTGAAATGGAGAATTCTGAACACATACAAAAAAAGAAAGAAATGGAGAATTCTGCTGCTGAAAGTGACCATATTCAATTTCCAGTCTATCAGTTGTGTATTTTCACCTCTGTTTTTCATCAACTTGACATTTATTGAGTACCTACTATGCACCAAGCATGGCACTGGTGCTAGACAAAGGGCTACCACCTGCTAAGAAGAGTCTGGTCCTCACAGAGCTCACATTAAGAGCAGATTCAATCTTATAGGTAACTATAACTGTGAAAATGCAACCAGTGAGAAGCAAAGGGCCTCCTGGTACGGGGAGCACCTGTAGCAGGGGCAAGCAGCTTGGGAAGGTGAGAAACACTGCCTTGAGAAAGATGTTTGAGCAGGAAGCAGGGGTGACCATGAGTGACAGAAGCGACCCAGGTGAAGGCACAAAAGTGTCTGACGATGGAGGGAGCAAGGCCAGTGTAAGCAGAGCTCACAGCAGAGCGCCAGGCAAGGGCTCCAAGTGAAGTGGGGACATGGGCTTAAGGACTACCACAAGGATCAGTTTATATCTTAACAAGGAGCCCTGAGAGGCGTAAGCCTGGTCAGATGGAGAGTTTTAGATATCTGCCCTTAACCACACAGACCCCTTTCTGTCCAAATTCCATCCTCAAGGGCTGGGTACTCCTAAGTCCCATCACAAGCTATGATGTAGTGTCCATCTGGAAGGTATGCTTTAGTCCTGGAGATCAACAGTACTGCAGCACTGGAAATCCTGTCCTCCGCAGTATGCAGGAGGACCATGCCTATGGAAACCTCTGAAATGTTAGGGACAATAGTCCTTAATCTATATATTAACATAGCTCCCCCAGGAGCCGTCCTGACTTCCCTGATCCATTCATCCTTTGTCTCATTTTGCGTCTCCACAGCTCCTGTTACACAGTGGACCAGTTCTTTCTTTGGTATATTTTTAGATTCATCCCGTTTAACCGGTTGCACAGCCTTCTAGAAAGTCTTCTATTAGTACCTCTCTTATAGAAGAGTGAGAAATGACTCCATCCCTCCCCCCCTCCCCCACCACGTTCAAATCTGGTCTTGTTCACAAACACTCCATTTCCTTCAATAGCTCCTCACATGGTTGTGTTAACAGAAAGAGAGAAACAGGAAGGTGCATCTGATGTGGCGGTGAATAAGATAAGCTCAAAATGAGGTCTCTTGGAGGCTGAGTGACTTCCAAATGGGAACATCTCAGGCAGGAGGTGAGGTAGGAACGGAGCCCACTTATGCCGAGGATGGGCTCTGAGGTGCCAGGAGAGAGCAGAGAGGGGACTGCGGCACTGGGGGATGAGGGAGTAATAGAGGCCAAGAGCCATGGAAGACTGAGCAAGTGAGAAGACAGAGCAAGTGGAGAAGATGGGAAAAAACAATCAATGGGCGCCTAGGGTGGGCCATGTGCAGTGGCCCTGCAGTTTAGTCTCTCCCTCCACAAGATGAGCTTCCTGCTTCACAAACTGAGAGCTTCCACTTAGTTACCAAACTTGCCTTCAGGCAAGTGAATTTCAGAGGCTGGGAGTTCCTCTAACTCTTGGGTGTGGGGACAGAGATTACAAAGCTTTTGGAAGGGAAGGAAAGCTGCTTGTTCAACCTGGGTTTATTAGATAAAGAGTCTAAACCATAGGCAAAACAGGAATACAAGAGAGAGGGGCAGAGGATTCCACGGAGCTACAGAGAAGTCCAGGAGATGGGTCATGGATATAGCAAAAGGTAAGGCTTTTGTGCGATGCTAGAGGGGGCCAGGAGTGACCCTTCTGAGGCGGCTTCTAGGAGAGGGAGGTGAGGAAAGTTCACCAGGGCCATCCCCTCACTTGGTATGTTTGGTTGTGAGAGAAGAGGGATGATGGTGGTGGTGTGTGTGCGCACATGCGCGTGTCTGCTTGGGAGGAGGGTACAGAAGGCTTCACTTTTCTGCTCAGTTGCAAGTTATTTGTTTTGAAGGGTATGAAGGGTATGAAAGCTGATGCCATCTGAAAACAGGATTGTTTTTCTGGACCAAAGAGGTTCTTGGCAGAGGGTGGGGAGGGAGGCACTTACTTTGGCAAGTTTCTCACCCTTGTGAAGAGGGGTTTGAAACTGATAGTTGAGGGAGAGGCACAAAAAAAAAAAAAAAAATCCCTGAGGAAAGGGTAAGCCAAACACCTTGGGGATCAGTGGGGAAAAGGAAATGGAAGTGGCCAGAAGATGCTCCTAGAGTAAGGTTACGGCTCCCCAGCACTCCTCACACCCACTGTAGAATGTGGCTAATACAGTGCTAGCCTGCGTGAATGGTGGTCTACAACGACATGCCCGAAGTCCACCTGGCATCATAGAGCTGGAAAGTGGCAAGCAAAATGCAAGCCCAGGTCTGTCCTCTCTTGCTGAACCACTCAGCTTTACTGAGCCTCCAGCCTGGCAAAGATGACCTCATGGCTTCAGTGTCACATGACTGTAAAGAACTAAAGAGAGGAGTGAGAAGTTCCCTAACACAAAGAATGACATATGCTTAAAAAGAGAGAATTATGGGTTTCTTTGATCATTATGCACTGTATACATGGGTCAAATTTGCATACGAGGCCCCATGAATTTGTACAATTACTACACATCAAAAAACTTAGTCAGAGCCGGGTGTGGTGGCACATGCCTGTAATCCTAGCACTCGGGAGGCTGAGGCAGGAGGATTGCTGTGAGTTCGAGACCAGCCTGAGCTACAAAGTGAGCTTAAGGCCAGCCTGAACTGCATAGTGAGACCCTGTCTCAAAAAGACTAATAAAAAAAAAAAAAACTTGGGGAAAAGTTAACCTTGTAGAACATCTATGGGTGGAAAATAGAATACAGATATCAGGGAGGAGATAAGTGTGCTTGTGAATCCACAGCCTTGGGGACAGAAGTTGGGTGGTGAGTCACTGGCAGAGTGAACCACACAGACTGCCTGGACAGAGGGACACCACAGGGAAAATGTGGTCTTCATGATGTGAGTCTCAAAGCCCATCCCACAGAGGCAAGGAAGTGAGATTGGGTTCTTCCACTGTCTCTGGAAAAATAAGAATGTCATTCAGTGAAAAACAAAACACCAGATTATTCCTTGACTTGCCCAGTGGACAAAATGATCTCCCAAAGAATACTGACTTCAGCAAAAATAGCTCCATCTTGGGTTGAATTAAGCTAACTGGAGAGGAACTAGTTGCGAAGTGGAAGAAGAGGACTTGGGGAAACCAATCACTTCCTGTGAGCCAGAGACGTCAGATATCACCTCAGACATTAAGATGACAAATTTAAATAAGGCAGAGAAAATGTAGTGCAAGAGAAAATTTTAAGGGAAAATTTAAGTCAAAGAGAAGATAGTTCAAGAAGACTGAAAAGTTTACAGAAGAAAAACTGTGTAACTTACTGGACATAATTAGAGAGGATGAAAGAAAACGACATGTGACATCTGTATCAGTGTTCTATCAGTCAGAAATATCACTTGGATTGTCCCTGGATGACTCAGGTCAGAGACAGATTTCTAAGACACAAGTGCTGTGAAAGAACTCCAGGAAACCAAAATTTATCATGACCTGGTCTCCATGTTTCCTGTCCACAAACCCATGTAGCGCAACACAGAAAACAGAGTTGACTCAAAAAGTAACATGCTAGTTGGATCAGCTTGTAGACAGACACTCTACAAAGGGGCACTCAGTAAAGCAGTTCTATTGTGTTGAGTCTGATTTTTTAAAAAAGATTGTAATTATTACATGGCCAGGATCACTAAGTGGATTCCATGTTTATATACTGTTTGAAGTATTTCCTATGTCTTTAATATGCACAGTCCCAAGGAATAGGCATTACCAGTAGCTGCATTGCCCAGTAGATGATGTTTGTAGTCACTGGACTGTCCTGTGTGTTACCTTCCCCAGTGGCTGGGTTCTCTTTGTATTGCACTCACGAACCAGGAGATCCTGGGAGGAATTTCATTTCAAGTGTTATATGTCTGTTACTACATCATATAAATCATGCTTCACCCACAGGAAGACATGTATCCTGTTAGAAGAGAGGCCCTACTTCCCAGGTTTGTTCCCATTCTTGACTCACTCAACTTTGATGTCAAGCTTTTATGGTATTATTGTACCAGAACACCTAAACTGAGGCATGGGGGGATGGTTTCCTGGAGTGGAGTAGGAAGATTTGGTATCTAAGGCTCGCTGTAGAATTGGCTCATAGGTCATTCACCATACCACCAGAGAGGCAGTAACAGCAAGCCCCAAATAGAGACTTTTCAGGCAGACATGGCTGGGTCAAACTGCAGCTCTGTGTCATGTCTAACATGGGGAACGATTGCAAATTAATGCCAGTGACCTAACCCAGCTGTGTGGACTGCCTGTATCCCCTGTGCCCTAGATGTTAGAGCCCTAGCCCTGTGTGAGTACATTGAAGACAAGACTTTAGGAGGTAATTAAGATAAATGAGGTCATCAGGGTGGAAGCCTACTCTGACAGCACTGGTATTAGGAGAGGCCACATGAGAACATCGCAAGAAGATGGCTTCAGAAGATAGCAAGAAAGGCCTAAGAAATTATCCTTACAGTACTTTGATCTTGGACTTCTAGCATCTAGAACTGTGAGGAAATAGATCTGTGGTTTTTTTTGAAATGTATTTAGTACAGGGTCTATTGGGTCTCACTACATAGATCGGACTCATAGTGATCCTCCTGTTTTCAGCCTCCCAAATGCTGGGATTGCAGGCACATGGCACCACACCCAGTCTCAATCACTGCCTCAGCGCACTGGGGGTAGGGCTGGCATGGAAGGCTCAGGGATCAAATCCCCTGGGCCCTGCATCTACCTAAGCAGGTGCTTTAATCCGCTGAGCTATCTGGCCAGCCCTAAATCTGTGTTAGTTAAGCCAGCTAGTTTGTAGAATCATGCTCTGGTAGCCTGGGCTGACCAAAATACATCATGCAGGCCCGCTTTCCTATGAGGTGGGTTAAATGATGTACCTGCTTAATGTCCCTCCCTATGTGTAGTTCCTAGAGATACCACACAAAAGCTGACCATAGAGCCTGGTGCATATAAGGGTTTGATCATTTTGATTACTGTCATCAGTACTGAAGTCTGGTCTTCTCCCTAGTATCCTATGCATGTCAATCTGACCTCCAACATGGTAAGGATAAGCTGAAAGGTGACTTATACTTCCAAACCTCCCAACAACAAAAAAAGGTTGCAAACCTATAACAAGCAGGGTGTGCTAAAATGGTAAAACGATCATATTTGATCGTAAAATCATTTTTGGAGAGCTGGGTGTGTTGGTGGCACATAATTTCAGCTTCTTGGGAGGCTGAGGCAGGAGGATCAGAAGTTCTAGGCCAGCCGGGGCAATATAGTGAGACTGTGTCTGGGAATAAGAAATAGAGGGCTAAAGCTATGGCTCAGTGGTAGAAAAGCTCTGGGTTTTATCCCCAGTATCACCTGACTTAAAACAAAAACAAAAAGAAACTACATAAGGATTTTTCACTCTAATCTGAAATACCCAACACATTCTAACACGTGATACCTAATTTATAAGGTGTTTCTAATTATTTATCACGGTGGAAAATGAAGATCTAGGTAGACAACTTTGTCTCTTGTGCACTGCTCACAAAACTACTTTACTTTTAGACTACCTTTGTAAATCACAAAGAATGGTTTCCATGGAAGGATTTAGCAGTATTTTTTGGACCAAGGATTGAATTCAGGACCTTCTGCTTGCCAGGCAGGTGCTTATGCTGTTGGGCTATTACTCAGCTTCTTAGCGGTATTTTTAAATATCACTGTTATGATCAATCATCTGGAGGTGCAGTATAAAGTGAGCTCCCACCATGTGCAGGCATGGTCAGCAGGGTAGTCAAAACAGCTCCACGTTCTGCTTTTTTTTTTTTTTTTTTGTCTTTTTTGAGACAGGGTCTCACTGTGCAGTTCAGGCTGGCCTTAAGCTCACTTTGTAGCTCAGGCTGGTCTCGAACTCACAACAATCCTCCTGCCCAGCCTCCCTAGTGCTGGGATTACAGGCATGCGCCACCACGCCCGGCACGTTCTGCTTTTTGAAGCTTACTCCCGGGCAGAGAGGTCACTGGTGTATAAACAGTGTCCTGTGATGGAGCTGAGCGGAGAAGAAAAGTAGGCTGGAGAGAGTGGGCCAGCGTCCCGCGAGTTCGAGCACCGAGGGAGTCCTGGGAAGTCGGGTCTCCCAGCAAGTGCTGTGGAAACAGCCTCAGAAGTGGTCCTGTTGGTTGGAAGCATTTAGAGCATGGTGAAAGATCACCTTTGTCTATTTCTGCAAGTCTGGATGGGCCCAGGCCTGCATTTTTGTACAAGGGGGCAGGCAGTGTGATGCTTGATAACGCTGGTGTTTGTAACCAGTGGTTCTTTAGTTGTATGGTGTGGGAGGTGGACCAGCAGGTCTGAAGGCCAAGAGAGATGGCTCTTCTTTCTTTCCTGGTGGTGGTGAGGCAGTACACCCTCTCCTGGAAGTCAGTTAATGGGCGAGAACTGCCTTGCAATGAGAGCAGCCCTTTCCACTTCCTGCCAGTCCTTCAGGTGAAGGTGGACGTGGTGTTTCATGTTGAAACCAGTGGAGGGGCGGCTAGAGGTGTGCTTGTTAAGCTTGGCTTTACTTGCCACATGTGTGAAGAGAGGGGTGGAGTAACCCTGACACCTATTCTTGCCCAGTTCCTGTCCCCAGGGACTCCTGAATGCTTCCTCTCTCCAGGTCACTCATTTGGTTCCCTGAGGGCCTCAGTACAGCAAACAGGCAGGTAGGGGAAAGGGTATAAGATTATCATGAGGAGAGGGAGGAATTTTCCATTAACCATAGCAACTTTTTCCCACTAGTGCATCACTTGCCAGCCAGTTCACCAAATGCCTGATTCCTGGGGTGCCGGTTAGGAGCCCGAAGTTCCCGTTTCAGCCTTTCACACCGTTCCCGTGTCCAAGCAGGTCCCTTTGCAGACAGCACACGTCCACTGCCCTGATTTCTCGGCCTTTACTAGGGTCGCGCTGTCCTCACCCTAATCCCCATGACCGCTGCTCTTTCTGCCCTGTCTCTACCACTTTTGCGAAACTCCCAATACTGTACGCGGGAGCGCGCGTACGCGCTCACGCAGCCCCTCCTCCCCAGCCCGCGGCAGCTGTAAACTCTGGTCTCCCCGGGCTTTTTGCCAGACGCCCAGTAGGGTATCGGTATTTTGAGTGTGGTCTGTAAACCTTATTTTACCTGTCTTGTGTAAAATGAGCGGGAGGAGTTCGCTGTCCTCAGGAATTCATCTGGGATCTTTTCTGAAGTTAGGGACTGGAGTGTATAAAATTCAGTTTCACACACTGGAGGCGACTGAGCTCCAGGACCCGCGAGACCGATCGCCCCCGCGCCCGATCTGCAGGAGGCACCTGCGCGCACAGCGCCGCGCCTGCCCGTCCCGCCCGCGCCCCCTCCAGCAGCGCCGCAGCCCAGCCCGGCCGCCCACCTCGTTCCTTCCTCCTCCTCCTCCTCCTCTCTGGCCTTAGATCGCCCCGTCCCCCCCACCCCGCCCTGCTCGGCGCCGGCGGCCGCCTCGGCTGCTCTTACCCCGGCCTCGGTCCATGGAGCCCCGGGCGCGGGGCCGCAGGGCGCAGGGCTCCGGCTCTGCTGGCGGCGGCGGGCTCTCTGCGCTGCTCTCCGGCGGCCGGCGGGACTCGGCGCGTCCCCTCCCCCGACAGGATGCTCCCGGCGCCCCCGCCCCGCCTGCCCGCCCGCGCCCGCCCCTCTGAGCCGCGCCCGGAATAGACCCGAGCTGGCCTCCCCCCCTGGGCCGCCCGCCGCCCGCGTCCAGTGTCCCGCACACGCCCGCGCCGCGCCCCGGCCCCACACACCCTTCACGACCCCGCGCTGGGCTTTAATGGGCTCCCTGGCGCCCTGTGCAGAGGCGGTGTTCAGGTCTGTGCGCCCTCTGGCAGGGACCCGAGCGTGTGAGTGTGTGTGTGTGTGGAACCGGAGCGTGAGTGTGTGTGTGTGAGTGTGTGTGTGTGGAACCGGAGCGTGAGTGTGTGTGTGTGTGTGTGTGTGGAACCGGAGCGTGAGTGTGTGTGTGCGCGCGCGCGCGTGCTGGCTCTCCAACCTCTTAATCCACGTTAGCGCGGATTTCAGAAACTAGCACAAAGTGTTTTTCTGCAGTGGACTCCCCCTATGCCTGAAGCTGTCATCCATTTCCTGGGTTTGGGTTGGTCTTCTCCATTTGACACCTTTTAGCATCGTATGGTGGTGGATCGGGGCCAAGGCTGATTCAGTGTCAATAGTGGTGCGAGAGAGGAAGAGTGAGATAATAAATAACAAAAAAGAAACCACAGAGAAACTGCGAGAGAGGAAGAGTGAGATAATAAATAACAAAAACAAACCACAGAGAAACTGCGTTGCCAGAACATGGGCAATGTCTTGGAAGCACTGCCAAAACAGTGAAAGGAAATGCCAAAACAGTGGTAAGTATGGCTGAAACGAACAGGTTAAGAGTACAAAGTATAGTGTCATATCTGTGCGCATCTCTCAGAAGAGTTGTAGGACATGTCCAGTAAGGGAGTTTGACAGTCATGTGAAAAACGTCAACTCCTTTGTCTTAATAGTGTGCCACTGTGAAAAATGGTCAACTCCTTTATAGGCATCAACTATAAATGCCTGAATTGAAAACCTAAGTGAGATTCAGCCCCAGCTGTCTTAGGGGTTACCCCTCCTCGCAGAATGGGCAAGGCCAGCACTTCTACTTTACTTAAAACGAGTTGGCCTTGAGAGCTCTGCAAAGACACAGAGGCAAGAAGGGGCTCTGGCAAGGCACATCTGTGCTTCTGGTTCTGGAAATAAGTTCTCCATTATTGTTATGGGCAAGTTTAAATTAACACTGTCTTTGGCTAGTGGCACCATAGTTTTAATGTATTCTGTGTAAGCACTCAGAGGAAAACATGGTAGAGTGAAAAAAACCGATGGGGTCAAGAGTCTGAAGATGTGTGTGTTTAAGAGCTCTAGCTCTCCCATCCCGGTAAGCCCTGAGTGCAGCTTCCTGTTTTATGGGCCAGACTGGTGGGTGATTGGTGCTATGGGGAACCTCACATTGACCTCGGGGGGCTGTTGACAGGGCAAATGAAATGATGATAAAACTCACTTTATAAGCTATAAATAGACATACAAATGTGAGCCACTATTATTTCATGAGTTCCTCTTTGTTCCTTCCCACTTTTCCAAATAGAAAAGGTCATTGAAAATTCTAAAACAGCTAACCAGCCATTTAAAAGTGGACCAAGTTCCCAAAGTTCACCCCTTGAGCTCTGAAACACTTTGAAATTACGCTATATGTTGCAGTCGAGTTCTCAGGCTGGTCCACGAACTCTTTAAAATGCATTTCATCTGAAATAATTTTTAAACAGTATGAACATTTCTGTTGCAATAATAGATGGAAGCCCCAGGTGTTGTGGTGTACTCCTGTAATCCCAGCCCTGGGGAGGTTGAGTCAGGAGGATCGTCTGTCAATTTAAGGTCAGCCTGGGCTATGTAGTGAGTTCAAGGTCATCCTGAACTGTGTAGTGAGAGTGTCTCGAAAACAAAAACAAAACAGATGGAAGCACTTGTAGTTTGTGGAGACTTTCAGAGACTTTTCAAGAGCTTTGGAGGTGTATCCAGAGCACTGGAGCAGAAAAGAAAGCAAAAACCCAAAACAAGAAACAAAACAACAATAAATAGAAAACAAAACTGAGGAGAATTTACATGTCTGTGGAGTAATTTATAGTGTGAAATTGAGCTGTAATCTGGAAGAGATATAAAAGTGGGAGAACACAGGTGAAGGATTGGCAAGAATTCGTTGGGAAGAACACTGGATCTGGTTTAGATAATTAACCGTGATGCCCAGTAGGTGGCAATGCTGACTAACTTGACTACAGCTTGGTTGCTCTTGAGGTAACTGAGGGATAGATAGATGGAAGGGCTATTTGTGGGTTGAAATATGGAAATAGCTGTGCATTTTTCTATACTTTTCCTTTAGTAAGGCCTATCTTCACCATAAAAGCAGCTGTCCGCACCATTCATGAGCTCGTTTAGGCAAAAATGATTGTGCTGTGTGTAAGTGCCTATCAGGAGAATGAATGCCAAGTAGGAGCGATCCTCATCAGTGAGGAATCTATAATCTAGCAGAAGAGAATGTATAGAAAATAACTTTCACAGAGATCACTGTGCAGAGTACCGGAGGAGAGACCAAACGCTCTTGGGGTCCAGCAAGACAAAGCAAGTGTATCTGACCAAACATGGAGCGAGTGGCAGATGGCAGAAGTTGGGGCCAGTGTCGATTGAACTGTAGAGGCTTTGAACATGCTGTGCTGAGATAATGTTACAGGGAAAGCAAACACTGAGAGCATGATGTGGAGATAGAAAGCAGCAGGATGTGTCTGCCAAGCAGTTTGGGTTGGCCAGATCATGGGTTATCAGGTGCTAAGTATTAAGATAGGGTAGGAAGGGAGCTGCTGTCTAATTTTTTCTCCCTCTTTCTGTTTCTTTGAGTGCAGCACTAGAAAGGAGTTGTAGGGTCTTCCTTTTCTTTCTCTTGCTCACTGCAGAGGTTTCCAGGTTTGCCTGATGCTTGTCTACAGGATCATGGAGAAATGTGGAGAGGGCCAGCTGTGTAAAAAGATAGCAAATTTGGCTTCCACGAACAATGCCAGGAAGAAAGCCTTTGACTTCCTCCTGCTCTTAGTCTTGTGAAAACAAATGTCACCCCCAGGCTCATTCTTAGCTTATCAGGTGGAACCTGGAAGCTCTGGGAAAGAAACATTTGGAGGCTAAGAGCCCTTTGTCCCTGGAAATCCTATTCCCACCCTCTAGCCTGTCACTTTGTATCCAGTGTCTGCGACAACCCTGGCCACCACCTGGCTCCCTTTGGCCCTCCACAGAGTCCAAACTCCTTATTATGGTTTTCCAGGTGCCACTTTCACTGAGCCTGCAGCCGCCTCAGAAGACTTTGGGGAGAGTAAGAAAATTGAGGTACAGAACTGGGCTCATCTTTGGGTCTTGAGTTACCTGACTGTCACGCGAATCTCAGCTCTCCTGTTGTGCCATCTGCATATACTTTCCTGCATATTAACTCATTTCTGGCCCCTGACACAGCGAGTGTGGGTCTGTGTCTTACTCAGTGCTAAATGCCCACAGCCCAGGACCAGGCATCTAGGAAGTGGTAATCAAAGTAAGTCAGTAAGTGCCGGAATAGTTGTGAGGTTGGTCATGGCATCCCCGGTATTTTCTGGGATTGTTTTATTGGCTTATTTCTTTACAGAGGGAGATGAAATTGACCTGCGGTGTTCTTCGAGAAAAGTCCCTGGGGCCTCCCAGCCCCACGGGAGCTGCTGTGGCCACACTGCTCCTTCGTGGCTCTGGCTGCCTCTCCCATGCTTCTCTGCGCAGAATGAGCCCCAGAGCCCCTTGCTCGGGTATATGCCCAGTGCTGGCTGTGAGATGAAAACCTCTCTTGTTTCAGGCAGCACAATGTTGCCATTATAGCCTCAGCTCAGAGCAGTGACACATGCTGCTGGTCCATCCTGGGACCGGGAGAGCAGATGGAGATCTGAGAGGCTGGGTGCTGGGGAATGAGAGGGTTTCATGAGATGGGGGTGCTCCTGCCTCTGCACCTTTGGGTTCTGTTTCCACAGCTAGAAGATGCAAGCCGGCCGGCATCTCTGCAGGAAAGTATCCTTTTTCTGTGTGGTTAGGTGCCTCTGCAGGAAAGGATCTTTTTTCTTTGTGGTCAGATGCCACGTGCAGCCTGCCGCTCCCTTTGGTCATGCCTCAAGGAAAGGGCTCAGAGGCTCCAGGTGTTGGACATGCGCACCAAAGGCCTCCAGAGCAGGCAGTATGTGTGGGTGTAGGATGGACATGTGGGGCTGAGGCAGAGCGGAACCCTTGCTCTCCCTGAAGGGCCAAGAACCAGTTAGCTCAGGCCTGGAGTGCCAAAAATTCAAAGTTTTTAGGAGGAAGAGTCCAGAAAAACAGATTTTACTATAAAGTCTCTGGAATTAAAAATGTTACCAACTAATTCCCATCGTTTAGAGCATTATGACAAACATCCCTTCCTGTGGGCTTCTGCAGGCCTACAGGCCCCTGCGGTGCAAATGTGAGGGAAACTGTGGACCTCTGAGGGCTTCTGAGTTCCTGTCCAGCTGGGGCCTCTGCCTGAGGGCCTGAGGTAGCTGTTCCACCCAACACTGCAGGGGACTCCTTCTCTTGAGCAGCTGAGGCTTCACTCTGAGGCTGTGGGTGATATTGGGGTTCCAGGTACAAAGCAAATTTCACAACTCAGAGTTAAAACTCCTGAGACCCAGCCAGTGCACCCCCTTCAATTTGCCAGAGAGGGAAACTGAAGCCAAGCCAGCAGGAGAGATCTTGCCTGAAATCACACAAGGCCTTTGGGGTGGATTCAGGAGTGTGGCATCCAGGACTCAAGGTCATTCAAATCACACCACCCAAGCCCTCCATAGCCATCACTCTGCTCAGTTTGTGGGGTGCACTGCTGAAGAGAAAGACTTTGGGGCAAGGTAGACCTGAGTGTGTACAACCTTCCTTCCACTCTCCCTGAACTTCGGATCCTGCATCTAAATCCTGGGGCTATGAGCACCTTCCTGGCATGGTGATGGTGCGGCCTACGTGTAGAGTGCGTGGTGCCACGTGCAGCCCATAATAAGCCCTCTCCAAATGCCACTTGGCACTCTATCTAGGGAGGTAGCTGTACAGTGGCCAAATGCATGAGTATTGAGTGAGACAGCCCTGAGTTCAAGTTCAGGATCTGCCAAATGCAGCTCTCAAATAGTGGATAAATTTCTTGTTTATTTATTTGGTACAAGGTCTTATTAGCAGCTTGGACTCACAATAATCCTATCTCAGCCTCCCTAGTGCTGGGATTTCAAGTGTGCTCCACCACACCCAGTTTTGGGCCAGCATGGCCTGTGGTACTGGGGATCGAACCTGGGTTTTTGGACTTGCCAGGCAGGAGCTTAGAACACTGAGCTATTTCCCCAGCCCTGTGGGTGAATTTTTTGTCAGAGGCAATCTCCTCACCTGGAGAAACAGAAATGAAGGCAAAAAGCAATACCCAGGGCATTACAGAGATGTGTAGAGTACTCAGAGCTATTCTTGACCTGCCCTCTGAAGCTCTCCTTCTTATGTCATCAATGTAGGCGTCCTTAGAAGAAGTTGTTAGGTGCTTATGGAAATACCAAGGAATCTTGAAATCCTGGCCACACAGCAAGGCTGCCCCCTGCAGGGAGGTCTGTGACCCTTTCTACTACAGTCATCCTTTTCTTCCTTTATTTTTAGCTTTTGGCCGAACCAGGGATCAAACTCAGGCCCTTGCGCTTGCCACAGAAGTGCTTATTCCACTGAGCCATCTCCCCAGCCCCTACAGTCAACCTTTTCTGTGGGATCTCTGGGTAGAAGGGCTATCAGGCTTCTATGGCTGCTGCCTGCAGAGTGTGTTGGGAGGGACGTTTTGCACAGATTAAAAAAAAAAAAATGAAATAGTGACATTGTTTCATCAGGATAGATTGCTTGGGCTGTACAGAGGATTTGTCCTGACCCAAGTGAAGGAGACTCAGGATTTGATAGAGGCAGATAGCCTTCTTTTGTCTGACAATATTTTTTCCTTATGTAAAAGAAGGCTTAGGAAATCCAGAGGCAGTTGGTCCAGGCCCAGCAGCGCTTGTGAAGGGCTGACTGGGGCCCGCTGCTGGCCCTCCGCACGTGTGGGCTTGGCTTCCCTGGTGAGCCCCATGCTCCTGCACAGGCTCCCGCGGAGGATGTCTGCCCTGCCAGGCTGTGGTCACGCAGCCCGTCAGACAGCAAAGGTGTGCATACACGGCTCTCCCATCGACAGTGATTCGCTCTGACAGCCAGTGATTCCTTCGGTGGCAAGTGATAAAATGAACTCAACCCAGCCTC
This sequence comes from Ctenomys sociabilis, assembly GCA_004027165.1. Classification (NCBI taxonomy): domain Eukaryota; kingdom Metazoa; phylum Chordata; class Mammalia; order Rodentia; family Ctenomyidae; genus Ctenomys; species Ctenomys sociabilis. The sequence continues at coordinate 25,930 of PVKA01005908.1, forward strand.
AATAATAGAGGAATTTCTCTCCCGAAAGGATAATGGGGGATGATGCTGGCTTTGAGGCAAGCTCGGACCCAGGAATGCTAGCCGAACAGTATCTGCTTCTCGTCCGGCTCTCCGATCTTCCTTCTTCTGTTTATCCTATAACTTCAGGTGGATTTTCCTAGTCAACATCCAAGAAGCCCAGGAAGCTCCAGACCCCGGTGCCCTGATAGCGGGAGATTCCAGGTGAGAAAAGCATGTTTCTCCTGCAGTTCCCGAAATAGCCTAAAGGGGGCGCTCATAGTCTGAGCAAACAGCCTGTTCTGAGCGAGAAGGGAGGTGCGCAGCGGGCAGATAAGAGCCACCCTTTCAGCTGGAACGCATCGCTAGTCCTTGCGACTTCTTTTTCACAAGTCTTATTCCATTTTATATGTTAGTTCTTTAGGGAGGCAGGATGGACGAAATAAGGATAGGTAGAAAAGAGACAAGGAAAATTGGAATGTTAAAGTTTTTTAAGAAAACTGTGGCTTCAGGTACCATCAAAGTCACCCAAGGTTTCAGTGTCTTTTTTTTCCTTGCCATGTAACTCATTCCCAAATTCCTGCCTCTTAAAAAGGTACAGGGCCGGTGACATAGCCTAGCGGACTAAGCGCCTGCGCAGGCAAGAGCAGGGACAAGGGTTCTATCCCTGGTGCTTCATGCTGCACCGTGCCGGCCCCGCCCCCTGGGCACGCTGAGCCGGTGACCAAATGGGCATGGTGGCACACGATCGTACTCCCAGCGCTGGGAGGCTACGAGTCAGAGCTGTGCAGTGAGACCCTCTACCAAGTACAATAATTAAAAACAGGATACAATAAGCCTGTGACATAATTGCCGTTCTCTTATAAACGGGGTCCATGCTTTTTCTCCTAATACAATAGATGGGTAGATTCCAGACTTTTACCTCCAAAGGCACAAAAGTACCCCCAGCCTAAGGCGCCCCATCTCAGCAGTGCCCAGGTGCCTTTCCGAGTGTGTACTTCTTTGATTCAGTATTTCTGAATACATCTCATGCTGATGTATTCCGAAATACTGTCATGTGACAAAACTCAGCAAGCATATGATCTTTGTGTGTGTGTTTGTGTGTGTGTGTGTGTGCACGCGCATGCATGTGTGTTGAGGTCTCCATCTCTTAGGGAGGGCCTCCTCAGACTCTAGCCAATGACACTGGGACTGTCATTATAGGATGTCACACACCACTTACACAACAGGAGTCAATTTTGCTACAGTCCTGGGTGCTGGGAGTCCAAGACCAAAGTGTCAGCAGAGTTGGCTTCCTCGGACACCATCTTTGGATTGTGGATGGTCACTCCGTGCAGGTGTTCCTAGTCTCTGTATGTCCAAATCTCTTCTGAAGATCTCAGTCAGCTTGGACAAAATCCTCTCTAATGGCCTCAAATCAATTGCCTCTTTAAAAGTCCTGTCTCCCAACACAGTCACATGCTAAGGTCCTGGGGGCTGGGCTTCAACATGTGAAGTTGGGGACAGAGTGACAGTGCAGCTAGTGAATGGCGAAGCTAAAGCTGGCAGCGTGTTCTGATCTGTGGCACTATAATGTTCTTCCCACAGCTCATGGCACACGGAAGGCAAAGGCTTTATGCTTAGAGCAGTGGGTGAGCTAAGGAACCACAGCAGACCATAAACCTGAAGCAGGACAAGCAGGACACCCAGTGAAAGCAACTAATGGCGGGTGAGTCTTGGGCCTGCGTTGTAGCCTGTGGTTAATCAGGCCTGGCTAGTAAAGAATCTTGCACTTCTCTCTGCAGCTTCTTCAGCTTATTTCCACTTGGGTCCCTGCATCCAGTCACGATGCAGATGCCAAGGAACTCTTAAGCTGCCCTCTCCCTTTGCTCACTTAACCAGAGCAGTGATTTCTGAAGTGTGGTATTCAGACTGCCAGTGACCAGCAGAGGTGGTGCAGATGTCACACAGGCCAATATCTTTGAAGAATTATGACATTTGTTTAAATTCGTGTAAAAGACATAGAACCAACCTGATGTTAATTTCACTGATAATAAAGTGGAAACATCTGAGTTGATTGAAAGAACAGTGTGCCATAAATAACATTAAGTAAATAAATAACTTGATGACCAACGGTGAAGGTTGAGTGGGAGAGTTCCCCTGAGAAGGAAACGCGTTGGCTCATGGGTGTAGATGTCACACTATTTTTTTTTTTTTAACCTGCTTTATCTACACACATGGCCACAATTGGACCTGGGCACTACACCTGGCCAAGGCTGCTGTTCTCTGGTGTCTCCTGTACTGTTTCCCTAGGCCAACCACATTGTACTAGGGTGAGTAAAGAGGCAGGAGAGCTCTTGTTTATTTAGAATCCCATCTGGGGCTTCCAGTTGGATGAACAAGCAGGCCAAGATCTTCACCAAGATTTTGGGTATTAACGGAGTTGGCGCAATTCTGTTAACTGTCATTAGTTTTACATTTATTTACTTAGTTTGGTTTTCTGAGACAGGTCTTGATAGGCAGTTCAGGCTGTGTTTGAACTAGCAAGGTAGTGCTAGGTGACCTTGAATTCTCCTGCCTCAGCTTCCCAAGTGCTGGGAGTACAGGCATGGGACACCATGCACAGCTGCTGTTAATGTTCTGTGTTTTTTTCTTTTGACTTTTGCCAGCTGTAGGAAAGAGCTTCCCTTGTTTTCCATGTATGGCTCTGCTCAGCAGCTGTCTGCAACCACTGACTGCGTGCCCAGCACTGTCCAGGGCGCTGCTTCTGGTGCCGGCTGGAAGTGTGGATTCCTGGTGCAGCAGAGCTGGCGCCTTAACTGATCTGCTCAAATGCCCAGCTGGTCTGGCAACCTGCAAAGGCTTAAGCACTCACCTTCTGTGGCTCTACAGCCCCCAAAGCTGCTGTGTTCTGCCTCATGAATGTTAAGTTGCCACCAGTGTACAAGGGGTTGTGTGAACAAGGAAGGGCGAAGTGTGCACCTGGAGCAGATAAAATGCACCAAGTTGAACAGTTGTTCCACAAAGTTTACATTGATTTAGTTTATGAAAGACTGAGTTAAATAGGCACCAAAGGCCTTTAAATTCTTTTGGCAATGTGTGCTGTAAATCTACAAAGCAAGCTGCATGATGTGTTCTTTAATGGCACAGTGGCTATGCAGGGACTCTGAGATTCACAGACTCAGAGATTTTTCCCTTTTGTGCCCTTTTCTCACCTCGTGGCAAAGGGTCGCCTTGCACAATGGAGACTTAAAAGGCTAAGCATTCATTTTCCCAGCCTTCAGTGCAGTAAGGGCACAGGCATACATCTGAGTTCTGGCCAGAGGGATCTGAGCAGAATGTACCAGGAGCTTCCTGATTAAAATAGACATAGAAAGAAAGTTTTTCCCATTCTTGATGTGGATGTGGTTCCTGGAGCCATGGCAGCCACTGGCACAACACAGGAATACGAGAAATTGTTCTTGGCAGGAAGGAACTGGGGACTCGTGCAGCATCAGGCAGAGAGCAGAAGCCAAAACACCAGAAACAGCGGGATGAAGAGGAGCAAGGTCCTGGGCCTGGCTGCTGGATGTCTGAGCCTTGCACCCTGGCCTCTGCTGTGCGGGACAACATGTGTTCCCACCACGCAAGCCATGTTAATAAGGTGCTTCCTACTCATGGTGGAAAGGGGCTTGCCTGAGGAGAGTGATAAGCTGGTCGTTCCCCTCAGGCTGAGGTTGGCTGGTGGCTGTCCTAGGGCTGACTACGTCATGAGGCCTTTGTCCTAAGCTGTTTCCTGTCTGTGACATGGAGGGGTCAGGCATGGCCACCTTGTAGGCTGCGCAAGAAGCGTAAATAAGATGATGCATGCAAAGTCCTCCCACAGGCCCTGGTGCAAGGTTAGTGCTTGTTATTCGTTTTGATTGCAGAACCTTATCACTGGGACATCCTCCGCTGTCTCGAGGAAACTATTTTGCGGAAAACCATTGAGTCCTGTTGGCCTTCTCAGATGTCTCTGTTTTACAGGGGAGAAACCAAAGCCAAAGGAGTGACTGCTCTTTAGCTTCTTTTACTATAAAAAATGTGCATAGCTTAGCCTTTTCCCTGCCAGTCATTTCTACTCACACTAGAAACAACAGAAGGACACGGGTTTGGGTTGAAATGGTGTGCTTTATGGGAAACAAAAAAATATTCAACAACAATAACAAAAGCCCTTCGATCTTGCAAGTTGTTAACCAGTTATCATGAGGCAGTTTCAACGATAGTGTCTGGCTGGGAACGTTTCTAATGGGTCAGGAAAGTTGAAAGACATTGGCCATGAGAGAGGATTTGCAGGGAGGCTTGGCGTTCTAAATGAGAGCACATCAGACTTCTAGTTCCTCCACCTTGTCATTCTTTCAACTTTCAGTTTCCTCCCAGTTCACACACAGATCTTCCTGATTTCATTCCAGTGCAGTCTCTTCCAGAGAGCGTTCCTTGATCTGCACCAATGGCATACGACTTTTTGGTCATGTCATGGAACTCCCTCACACTTTCCCCTGTCACTTTCTGCCTTCCATCCATGTCTGGGTACATGCCTTATGATGCCCCCGAGACCCGGGCTCTTGTGGATTTACCCCAGTGTCCCCTCCCCCCTCAGTGCTCAGTATTCAGCAGGTGCTCAGTGAGGGTTTGCAAAAGTCACTTCTACATTTACCTGGTTCCATCTCCAGCCTCTAGATCATAGTTGTTATCTCTACATCTTTACTCTTCCTTTGTAATCTCAAAAAGGTCTAACTCGAGTTCACCGAGAAGGAACAGCTTCCACCCAACATTGCTATCTCTGAGGTGATAGTGTGGGGAGAGGACAGGACAAGCTTAAGCTTTCACCCCAGCTCTGGAAGGCAAGAATGGTAGCCAGTGGCGCAGGCCAGGATGACCGCGAGCGATGCTGGCCAGTGACTCCTTTTGGAATCTTGGAAGCAGCCACTCTGGGAAAGCTTCCCCCATGAGACCTAGCCAGCTCCACATCAGGGATTGGAGGGGGTTCGTGAGTATGGTTGTCCTGCCAGCCCAGAAACCATGGTATAGGCCAAGAATTTTCTTTGGGGTGTGGCCTATCCTGAAGCAGAGGTGAGAGCTGTCTGTCAGGTCGTTTCGATTGGAGCTGTGGTGGGAACGTCAGCCCTGTGGTGTGTAGAGCATGAGGCACGTAGACTGTAATAAGGCTGAAGATCACAGGCTGCAGTCGCAGGCCTCTCCAAGAAGGGGGCAGGGCAGCAGGTGGGGGAGCAGCGAGGGTAAGGAGAGGGTCCGTAGGTCCTACTGACCCCCCTCCACCAGGTGCTGGGCTGTCCCCTCACGCCCAGCTCCTCCCTTCCTCTGCTTCTCCAAGTCCAGGCCTGGCAAAAGGGGCCAGCTACAGGCAGTGGAGGGGAGGGAAGTGCCTTTTTTCTTTTTCCTACTACAAATTCTAGATCTGGATGTGGGAAAGGTCAGGATCAAGGGTGGAAGGCGGAGAGCTGATGAACTAAGGAGAGGCCACGGCCCTGTCCACTTCCATCTACTGGGTGATAAATGAATTTGAGGCTCATATTTCTAACTGCATCACCCCTTGGGAGCCCTGAGCTCCTGCTTGGGGCTGTAGAGAAAATTGTTCATGAACCCTCAAAGGTGTTCAGTGACTTGGGCAGACTGCAGTGCATCTGCCCATGGGAGGCCCCTCTGGGGCCAATAGTGTGCAGAAACCAATAGTGGCCAGGATCAGGCCTGGAGACCTGGGAAAGGGCCAAGAAGCAGAGAGTAGAGAGACCTCTCCAGGCACCTTTTGAGGGAAAGAATCGGACCTTGGGGGACTCAAGTCAGGAAAGATGTTTCAGTATAAAAAGGACCCCCAGGAAAAGCAGAGTCCCCTCAAATCCCTTCCCAGATCCCACAGCACTTAGAAAAGAGAAGGAGCATAAAAAATACTTTGATGATGTGGGCTTGCCTGACAGTACAGAAAAGCAAGTCTCATGGCAGGCAGTGTATCCTGTAACACAAGAGGATTATACCGCACTTTAGGATAGAGATTTTACATACATCTTTATATAAATGCATCTATATGTATAGCCTCTGCCTAGAAGAGCCGTGCTTGCTTCTTCAGTTCATTCCTTTTCCACAGGGCTAGCCGCTCAAACTCCGAGATGGTCATGCCGAAGACCTGGTAGAACTCTTCCTGGGACAGATGACGCTGCAGGAGTTGAGGGGATGGAGAGAGAGCGGTGTGAGGAGGGGAGGCATGGGGGGCAGGCACAGCAGCAGCCACTGCACATTCCCCAGGAGGTATGAGATAAATATGGAAAGCAGTGGTGGGTGAATATGGAAATGGGCTTCCCCAAGGGACCCTTGGACCCAGCCTGGGTGGGCAGTCCATGGCTCAGGCGAGCTCTGGCTTTGCCCAGGCATCCATCATACAACACTGTTGACCTCATTTTTGTGTCCCTGTTCCATACATTTATGCCCAGCAGCGTATATGGATTACTGCTGTTCTCTTCCCTTCTTGGAGAAAAAGGAGGCATATCCAAGATTTGAAGGTGTATTTGTTCTTATTAATACTTTAAAAAATGATCTAGAATGCTGTTCAGGCCAGTGAATTAAATTGGGCTCCTACCTCCCACCCCACTAATAAGTCCTTTGAAAACCTTTCTTCCATGAAAACAAGTACGCCATAGGATCAGACACTGTTCTGCATCACATGGCAGTCTCCCTGCTTTCTGTTTCTTCTCCGTCCTTCTGTCCCTTCTAAGCAGCCTTGAAAGTATGTTACACTGCTAAAAACTTTTCTATTTACATATGACATTTAAAGTGGGGCAAAATATTAACGATCGGTGCATTTAGGTGGAGGGTAGACAGATGCAACTTTTTAGAGGCCTGAAAATTCTCAAAATGAAATTTAAAATTAAGCTTGTGAAGAGAGGTCCATACATGCTTGAAAAGGGCAAGGTCAATTTTGTTTACTGGTACCCTGCAGACACCAAGACCAATACAGAGCCTGTACTGCATAATGGACTTTCATGAATATTTTTGGAAAAAAATAATATTTTATTTCAGCTCCTGGAAGTCAGGGCCAGTGTTTTCCTTCTACAGACCCTCCTTGAGCTGGTGCAGGGGCAGTAGCTTAGTGGTCTTAGCTCTACACTTTAGACACTCCTCGGAGCTTTTACAACATATGAACACAGGTGCTATTCTCCAGATCGTGACTTAGTCTGGGATTGGGGGCCCTGTGTAGAAGAAGCTCTTTGGTTGACTCTGATACTTGGGAATGCTGAGCTCTCCTGGGCGATGCTGCTAAGAGCCTGCGGAATCTGTGCATCCATGACTGGCTCCCTGCTGCTGCCCTAGGAGCTGTCCCTTTCAGCACCGGCAGCCACTCAGTTCCAGACAATGAGAGGAGGCCCTGGAACACGTGGGGAGGCTCATGCAGGTTCTCAGGCTGCTCACCCAGTGTGCGATAGCTGGAAGGATACACAGAGATTCCTGGCCTCTCGCACTCTCCTTTTCATGCCTCTACCTTGGGTGATTCTTTGGCAGAAGGTCTAGGGAACCCAAAGCCTGCCCAAGGAGCGCTGAGCCTTCTCTTGGAGAGGTCTGTACTCAATTTCACAAACATGAAATTGTTGGCACTTCTCCCAGCCAGGACACTGCGGTAGAGGACGGACAGCCTTGCCCTTAGGGATATCAGGGTCAGGCTGAGAAGATGAAACAGCCAGTGATCGGATACAAAGGAGATCTGTACTCTGGACACAGGATAGGGGAAGCTGAAGGGACAGGAGCAGGATCCCTCCTAGGGAGCTGGTTGAGGGCACTGGGATCACTAATGTGGGCCCTGGGGCAGGAGAAGGCTCACAGGATGGGGAAGGGAAGGTGATGAAAGGCAGGGAGAGGGCATATCAGGGAAAATGGTGACATGGGCCAGACCAGAGGATAGCGGGGGCTGGTACTTCTATGCCTTAACTGCAGGGCATGGATACCTGGCCCACTCCCAGCCATTCTTCACCTTTACCTGTACAGTTTCCACCACTCACGCTTCTCCCCTCCTTCTCTCTATCTGAATCCATCCAGATCCATCCTCTTCCTGAAATCTTGCATCAATCCTTCCAAGCCTTAGTGTTCTTTTCAAAATAGAACTATTTAATATCTATTGAGTACCACTCAATCCATACCCAGTCTCTATGCTGAAGCCTTGACGTACAGCGTTCATTCATATTTTTTGGCAACTTGGGGGAAGCACAATACCCTCACTGAATGAGGAGAAAAAAAGGCAAGGAGGGACCATCACTCGGTCAACTAAAGCTGCTCACCTTGTGATGGCAGAGGACAGTGTGAACCTAGGGAATTTGTTTTTGGATTTCTTTATGCTTTTGCCTTCTAGGAAGTGCTACCTCTTCCATCTCCCTTGCCATGGGCACCAGCTTTATGCACAGCCTGGAGACTGCAGGCCCTGTGAGGGCAGGGGCCAAATGTAGCACTCTCCTGGGTCTGCAGAACATCACCCCACCAGGGACACGTTGTTCCTGCACACCCCAGGTGCTGGCAGTGTGATGAAGAGGCAGCACAAAGCAGCAGGAACTTGTCTCGGGCAGTGGAAACTGGTTCAAGGCTCAACAAGCTGTGGAAACTTAATGCCTGATGGATCAGGGAACGTTGGGATCCTTTCCAACACAAAGGCTCCTGCTCAGTTTTCTGGACTTACTTCTAAGCGGGTCCGGTCTACATCCTTGGGCAGCTGGTTTCTTCCTCTTGTGGTCACCAGCAGCAGTTCATAAGGGTAGATCTAGGAAGAAAAGGGGATGTGGGAGGCATGTTTCCAGCTTGGGTGGGGAACACAGACTTTTCTCTTTCAGCCATAGTTTGTATTTGGGTTCCTTCCTCTATGCAGAAAAGGACAGAGGTTAAGTTTGGAGGAAGGCTGGATCTGCCCATTTGGGTTACCCAGAAGCCTTAAGGCACCTTCTCCCCAAAGGCGAGGCCTCACAAAGTCCCCTTATGCTCCCAAAGTGAGGCTCGATGGCATTTAGCATGAATCTGGACATGAGGCCTCCTGAATGTGAATATCCCCTAATTGGTGATGGTGAGTCACCAGAGTCCATGAGAGACATGGCCTGATCTCATAGGCAGGAGACCTTGGCAGGATTCAGGGAAAGTGGTCCCAGGAGGGCCAGGAAATGACAGTGGTGAAAGAACTTGCAGGTCATTCCTCCCTATTCCCTTTCCTGCACAGATAGTGGTGTCATCCTCTTGCTGGTCCCCAGGGTAGTGGCTCCTAGCATCCGGGTGACCCCCAGGGTCTTTGTATCCTTTACCTTGTACTCTGTAGAGAGAAAAGAAACATGAGAAGAGTAGAGCCCATCAATCCTGTCTTCACAGCACTACCCTGGCTGTTTCCTTAGCCTCCTCAGAGCTCTGGCTTCCATGCATCTCCTGGCCATGGTCATGCAGAGACCCTGTCCTGGCTGAATTCACTGGAGAGAACAGCCATAGCTCTGCGAGAATGCTGAATGGCTGGGGACAGGGTTTAATCTTGGGGTGAAATAAGTGTTGAGAGGAGAAATAAATTTTGAGATACTTAGAATTGAAATAAAAAGATCTGAGCTCATGATCACATGGACATGCACTTCCATCTTCTGGAGGGAAACCACCACAGCTTTGATGTGGGTTCCTTCCTCCCTGGGCCTACCCAGAGGAGCCAGTGGGGGCTAGCGTGAGAATGCTCCTGGCAGAGAGCACGCAGGTCATGGAATTTTTTTTTCTGGGAACGGTGTCCACTTGGCTCTGAATGTTTCCCTTCACTGGGGCTGGCAGGCAGCTCCAGCTCAGTGGTTCAGGGACCTCGGCCTCTACAATGGCTCTGGGAACCCAGATGGGACAGATGGCCTGGAGATCACCCAAGGCCAGGGACTTGAGAGGAAGAGCAGGGGGAAAAGAGGGAGTGGAAGTAGAAGGGAGTGAGACTCGGGGTTTGGACAGAACCCAGTGTGGAGAGGGACTGTAGAGCAACTATTTGCCAGAGGTCAAGCAACAGTCATGAGCAGAACATCCAGAGTCCTGACTGGGAAGTCCTGAAGGAGGCACCTCGTGCAACCCCAGCCAGGCCCTCACTCACCTCGCATGCCCCAGTTGACTGCGTTCATGCTGTCATAGTGAAAGAGGTCTGCGCTAGGGGTCTGCAGAGAAGACAGAAACCGGGATGGTCTGAGACAAGCTCGCCTCTGCCTCTCTGAAGCATTCACTCATCTCCAGAATGCAGACCAGGGCTAGTGGGGGACAGGGCCCTGAGCAGCCTTGGTTTCAGCTTAGGGAAACCTGGTTCATTGCTGCCTTCCTGTGCCTGGGGCTAGCGCAGAGTGGGCACTCAATCCTTACCCATTTATTTTGTGAATTTAATCTCCTGCTGGATTCTACTGCCAGTGCCTTGTTTTATGAGCTCTCTGGGGACGGCACTGTCGACACTTGCACACTGCCCTCACCACAAACTGAGTCCTAGTCTTGTTTTATTTTTCCCCCACAGCACTATCCCCTAGCATTGGTCATTGCTCATTGCTCTTACTTATTGCAAACTGTTCCTTCCTACAAAAAGGTGAGCTCAGTAGGCCAGTGATCTTTGCTAATTTTGGTCGCTGATGTGCTCCAAGTCCCCACAGTAGTACCGGATGTGTGGAAGAAGCTCTCAATAAAACACCTGTCTAGTGAAGGACTGCTGGCTTCTGAGTGCAGTGACAGCACCCTCAGTGTGCAGGCGTCGCTAACACCAGCCACTGCTCTGCAGCAGGGGTCCTCATGTTTCTCCCTAAGACAGTCTCTTAGTGAATCTATGGCTTCCACTTCTTCCCGTTTGCAGTTTCTATTCCACACATCTGATGGAGGGAGTCCATTAAAACCCTGAGTTGGATCACACAGCTCATTTACTGAAAGTCTCTGAAGGCCTCACACACAGTGCAAGGCCCTCGGGACTTCCTGCTGGCTTCTGGCTCCTCCTTGCGCCTCTGTCCTGGTCATGTGGCTCAGGCTTGTTGCATGCTCCCTGCCTGGTGGGTGGCATAAACATTTCCATTCCCTGCATCCAGATGACTCTTGCTGTTCTTCAAGTGATGAGGGTCTCTTTACTTTTAGGACTTTTTAAAAATCCACCCCTCTCTGACTGCCTTTTTCTACCCCTTGCTTTGTTTTCCACCCTAGCGCTTCCAGTGACCTGGCTTTATATCACAAATTTTCTTGCTTCTTGTCCATCTCCCACTAGCACCAACTTCATTCACGGCAGGCCCCCAGCATCTGCAGCCACGCCTGGCACTTAGTAGGTGGCAGATCAGTAAACACCTACTGCAGTGTTCCTGGCTCATGTCCTATCACTGCCCATTCCCGTGGCCTCTCCTACTGCTAGCAAGAGATGTTTTCCTTCCTTTTCAGCCTGTAAGCCAGCTCACTGCTTCTACAAAGGCTTCATGCATGGGTTACCCAAGGGTACAGCAGGCTATATACCAAGCTAGAGGCCACTGGTGCTTGGCCCTCAGGGATGGCTGTAAGGTCAGTTGGCCTTGGAGTGAATCCTGGCCCCACTGTGTACTGAGTGTGGCAGCATGAACATTCTATCTCTTCCCTCCATTCCCCTATTCTCAGATCCACAAAGTAGGGTTGCTAATGCTAGCTGCATCCTCTGGGTTTTGAGGGGCACACAAATCGATGATTGGAAAATTCAGAATCTGACACAGCCCTTTCCCAGTAAGTAGTAGTTTTCCCCAGCCCATCCCTTGGCCCTCTTCATGTTGGTTGCGTAAGGGAGAGAAGCAAGTCCTTGCCAGTGGGTCTTTCCTTAACCCACCCCTGCCCTTAGGACTTTCCTTCATTTTCACCCCTACATAGTCACCAGAGCAGTGAGCTGACACTGGACCCACTAGCCCCTTGAGAAAGTGTCCCCCACACAGCTCCTCTTACCCTGTGCAGCCCGTTCCTTCTGTAGGCAGGCAGGGAGGCAGATTTGGAGATGAGGGGATCTGAAAAGCAGAAGTCACAGCTATTACTAGGAGCCCCAAGCTACGGAGAGCTTTCCTTGGGTCACCTGTCTACAAATGGCTGATGTAACTCTCAACCCAGTGAAAAGGGGCAGGAGCCAGAGGCCTCCAGTTCTTCCTGATGCCCTCTGTACCATCTCGGCATAACCGGCAGGACTCAAGGCCCTCAGAGGTGTGCAAGCATACACTCTTCTGCCCTTCACTGACACGTCTTTCCTATGCGGGTTACAGCACGGCTCTGGATAAAGGCTCTGGGATTGGAGTCAAGCTCAGAACCAGACCGGGGGCTCCCAGGCGGGTGGAAGAGGACTCTCTTTGGTGGCTGTTGGACATGGCCTCCCTGGCTGCAGGAGGGGAGGCCACATTCTGACAACTCCAGCAGCGTGGGCTATCTGAGATCAGGACTGTGCTGGGACAGCTACATGCGCGGCCATCGAAGATTCACGGAACTGGGATGACTTGACTCTGCCCTCCCAGGATGAGACAGGCAAGGTGCAGGCAGGACGTACCGCTGTCAGCCAGGTAGTGTGAACGAGGGGCTGCAAGAGAGCAGAGCCAGACATCAGTGGTCACAGGGCATAGGAAAAGACCTGGCCTGCCTGTCTGGGGGGCGGTGCAGAGTGGCTTGTTTCAGTGCCCGGCAGTTTCCAGTTATCACAACTACATTCCATCCTCCTTCTTGCGCCCCGTTTCCAGCCAAGCACCTGGTGCAGAGCAGGTCTCTGGGATATTTGTTGGGCAAGTGCAGCTGAGCAGATGTGAATTTTGAGCAGCCTTGGTGCACTGCATCTGTGCAACCAGGAGCTGGAGACACTGTCCTCCAGGGTCAGACAGGTAAAGAAGCCACCGGTCACCCCACCTCTGCCATTAGTAGAGGCCTAACTGCAGACAAGTTACTTAACTGAGCTTCTGTTTTCTCTTCTGTAAAATGGGGTCGGTAGTGTCTCCTTTAGAGGTCTTTTGTGAAGAATATATGACAAAGTACAAGATAGCCGCACATTCCCTGGCATACAACGCCCATTGCACTATGTCTCCTGGCTTCAGCTGCATCAAGATCAAGGGTGAAGCTAAGCAAGCAGGGAAAAGCTCACAGTCTTAGGTCACTGTGACTCAGGTCTGATCCTGGCTTAGTCACCTAGTAGCTTCCCCAGCTTCAGAAGTGAGTAATTTTACTCCTCTTGTTTGTAAATGAGTGATAATAATCTCTCTACATTTTTGGGATCTGTGAGGATCAGGAATGATAATTCCTGGCACCTAAGAATGCAATAAATGACACCTTTTACTGCCCATCAAGTATGGATCTAGGATGGGCATGGTGGTGCACATCTGTAATCTCAGCACTTGGTCGGATGAGGCAGGAGGATCTCTATGAGTTTGAGGCAAGTCTGGGCTACACAATGAGTTCAAGGCCAGCCTAAACTGCACAGCGAAACTTGGTCTCAAAAAGGAAAAAAAAAAAAAGTAAGTCCAGCCAAATAGCTCGGAGGATTAAAGCGCCTGCAAGCAGGGGTTCGATCCCTGAGCCTGCTGTGCTGGCACCTCCCCTGGGGCACCCTGAGACAGCAAATGAGACTGGGTGTGATGATGTGTGCCTGTAAAGCCAGATCTTGGGAGGCTGTAGACAGGAAGATCACTACGTGTCTGATCTAGTAGTGAGAGACCCTTCCCTAAGACACACACACACACTCACACTCACACACACAAAAAAAGTACTGATGTGAGATGAAATTTCCTGGCAAGCTTGAGCCCCACAGAAGTTTTGAAGAAGGGAGGAGGCAGAAAAGCATGCAGTATATGACCTGCTTTTGTTTTACACTGAGCCCAACTGGAAGACACAGTTCAGGAAGGCCAGAGAAGAGTTCAGTGTGGAACATGGTCTCTTTGTTGTCTCAGTCAGCCCCTCACCAAGCTCGTATACCAGACCCAAGGGAGGCCCCGAAGCCATCCAGGGGCGGAGGGTGGTGTGTGGGCCTTGGTTAGCCTCGGTGGCGTGCCTCTCCTGGCCCCTTTTTAGATGATGGGATTGCATTTCTGGGACTTTCTGTGCTCTAACAAGACTTTTGGGAAGGAGGAATGCCATCACTGATAGGCTCTGTGATGTCGGGCAAGTTCCCAGAAGCGTCTGAGCTTAGCTCCCCATCTGCAGTAAGTAAAGGACTTTGGCGGTTAGTATGGAAGATCAGCCAGCTTGACTGGCTTTGGCCTCTGTGCCCTGAGATGAGATATTACTGGCATTTCCGGGTGGCTCATGGAGGCACTGTATATGGGTGCCAAAGGTGTCTCACAGACCACTTCCCGACAGGCGCTGTTCCCCTGCTCTGTTTCCCGCTTCCATGAAGGAGGCATCATTGCTCTACCATGATCTTCTGATCAGAGGCCAGTTATGAGGAACCTTTTAGAGCTTTCAGTGATAACAAACATCTGGCTGCAACATATGTGCCATAGCTTTGCCACCACTGCATAGACTGAATTCTCTGAAGCATGAGCTAAATTAAGTTCCTGTAAGCTGTGGTTCAGCAGCTGGAAACCTGACTAATACAGGGATCCACTGTCTGGGGCTGCAGGGGAGAAGCAGAGGATGTGTAGCTGTGCCCCCTAAAACGCATGGCTCAAAGTGCGCAGCTAACAGCTGCTGGCATGCGAAGCAGTGCTTACAACCATTGAGGGACATGTCATAGCCCGCTGTGTGCAGTGCCTCGCGGCTACTGGTGGAGCTCCGGGGAGGGGTCCAGGGATCTGCATAGGAGCTCGACCGGGCTTTCATCTCTTCCTTCAGAATCAACCGGCCAATTCCACTCTGGAGCTGCGGGTAGAGAGGAGTGAAATGAAGTTAGCAGGAAGTGAATGATCTCGGCTGGGACAGGCTAGGGAGAGGCTGAGCACTGGATCCTCTCCAGGCAGCCTCTGTCCTGTTTGCCTCGGCCCCGCCTCCTGTGGTACTCCTGCTTTCCTGAGGGGCTGCGGCTCCCTTCTGAAAGAGGTCCTATGGTCTGGTGAGGCCCTGGAGGTGGCACAAGGAAGCAGGATTGGGCAGTGCCAGAATCACATTACCCTGGTCACAGTGATTGGTTCAATGACAAGCAGACAGCCACTTAAAAAAATTGAGGTGAAAATCATATAATCTAAAATTAGTACAATCCTGTCCAAGTATTGATAGGAGATTGATTGCATATTCCCTCACTCTTAAGGGTTACCAAGCTTTGTAGAGCCTCCCATCTCTTGCATAAGGTGGGGTAGTATCTGCAGCTGCCCTGTGCACGTCCTCCTGTACGTTATAAATCATCTCTCTGTTACTCAAACAATATAGCGGAAATGCTATGTAATAGTTGTTATGCTGCATAACTTAGGGAATAATGAGAAATAGTCTGTACATGGTCAGTGAGACAATTTTCCTCTCTGTGGCTGGTAAATCCATGAGGTGGAATCTTCAGATAGGGAGAGGTGGTTGTGAACGATTCGGGGCACTCAGTAAATTCACAAGGCTGTGCCAGTGCCACCTCCGTCTTTCCACAGCATCATTATTATCCCCAGGGAAGGCTCTGTAACTATTAAGCAATCACTCTCCATCCCTCTCTCCCCCGACCCTCCTACACATCAACTTCTGTTTTGTCTCCATAGATTTGCCTATTTGGATATTTAATATAAATGAGAAGACATGATGTTTGGAATTTTGTGTGTGTTTTCACCAGGATTGCATTTGGGATTCATGCACCCTGAGACAAGCATCACTACTTCTCTCTTTTTATGGGTAACATTCTGTTGCCCATAAAACATGGCATATTTGTGAGTTGACGGACATTTGGTTTGTTATGGTTTGTGTCTAATGTCCCCAAAAGCCTCATGTAATCATAGGAGGGACTTTTTTAGAGGTGGCTGCATCAGAGTATGCGATGCTGGGATTGATTCGTGTGCAGTGCTAGGCTCAGGGGCACTAAAATTAAGGGTGTGAGTGCTACCTGCCTAAGTAGCCTGGATAAGATATAAGTCATAGAAGGAGCAGCGGTCAGCTCTTGTTGCTTTGTGGCCCTGTGCCCACCATGAACTATTTCTTCCTCGCAATGCCGTCTGCCCTGCCACCCTGCCCCAGACCTAGACAATTATGGGCTGAAACCGTTCTACAAATAATGAGATAAGTAAATGCGTCCTCCTTTAACTTTGGCTATTAGGTATTTTACCCTGGCAAGGAGAAAAATAACTAAGAAAGGGTTGTTATTACCTTCTGACTGCTTTAGCTAGAGCTGCTATGAATGTTTGAATCCAGGCTTTCAATTCTTTTGGGCATATGCCTAGACAATGGAATTGCTGGGTTCTATCTTTTTTTTTTTTTTTTTGCAGAACTAGGGATTGAATTCAGGCTCTTGAGCTTGCTAGAGAAGCGCTTATTCTACTGAGCCATCTCCCAGGCCCCAATAATTCTATGTTTAACTCCTTGAGAAACTGTTTCCACGGTAGCAGAACTAAATTACATCCTCAGGAGCAATGGATGAGGGGGACAGCCACAACCTACTACATGAAAAATACCTGTCTGAACATGAAGCCAGCAGAGGTAAGCCCCCAAGGGAAGGTATTTACCACATGCAATGCCCTAGGGCATGTTTTGG
Source organism: Ctenomys sociabilis (assembly GCA_004027165.1). NCBI lineage: Eukaryota > Metazoa > Chordata > Mammalia > Rodentia > Ctenomyidae > Ctenomys > Ctenomys sociabilis. The sequence goes on from PVKA01005908.1 coordinate 42,512, forward strand.
GGAGCAGCTAGATCTAGTAATGTCTGAAGCTAATCCTACCATTTAAATTTTCAGTTCTACAAAGCTGTGCTGTTCTTTTTTTATTAAGTAAGTTTGAATTTATTTCTTGAGACTTGTAAATGAAAAAACTCCTCTAAGCTCCTGTTTGAGTGATGTGGTCTGCTCACCTTGTGCATGCTGCGGTCAAAGTCGTCTTCCTCTCCTCCAGATGAGAACCTTCTGGCTCGGGGCACTGCCAAAGGACCATAGGATAAGTTCTAGTAGGTTCTCCCCACTCATCCTGCCCTGGCTGACGCCGCTGGGCTGACCTTCTTTCCTTTCCCCTTGCCTTGCCTTCCCTTTATCCCCTCCCTTCCCTCTCCATCCCTCCTTTCCTTCCTCCTAGTAATCTCATCCAAGATACATTCTGGAAGTAGTTCTGTGTTTGCTCTCTCTGAACATTTACCTCCCATGCGTGCTGGTTCCTGCTCACATTGGGTTAAAGTTCTGTCTATGTGTTACCTCCTTTTCTAAGTGGAGAATTGTCTGAGGGTGATGAAGGGGTTCTCATGGATGCTGAACGTCCACGAACCTTTGCTTAGACTAGACACTCAATTAGTAAAGCTAAGTGTTGAATGAAATTGGATCTTGAAGGCCCCACCCTTACCCCCAGCCAAACATGATAGATCAGCTTGGCCATCTGACTGGGTGGGGTGGTCCTGAGGATGAGGGTGCCTGCTTATCAGAGTCTTCCATCTCCCACATCTTCTCTTTGGCCATTCTTCACAGCATTTTTCACCCTATAGGCAAGGTGGCCTCTCAAAAGCATAGATGTGATCATGTCACTACTTCCAATAGTTTTCCACTGTTTAAGATGATAATCAAAATCTTTACTTCACCCCAATTGTCCCTCCACTTGGTCCTGTCCCTCTCCAGGGTCAAGCTTAAGCCGATAGCCTTTTCTTTCCTCCAGTGAACCTGCCTTCCCAACCAGGGTCTTTGCCAATGTGGTATTTGAGGGTGTGTCTCTGTGCACCACCCCCATTTACCTCCTTGAGCCCTTCCTATGGCCACTGGGTCACTGTATCTGAGAAGCTTTTGCTATCCTCTGGATGGCCCGCATGCCCCAGACTTCAACTCTCCCACCTCTGGGTGTTATTTCCCCTTTTCATCTGGGACCTATGTCTGCTTCACAAGGGAAGGAACCTGGTCTAATTTACACTACCCAGTGTAAACTTAAGGTCCATGGATGGCCCTTAATACTCATTGTTGATTGAATAAAACAATTCTTATTCAGAATGATTGTATGAAGGAATGGATGACTGTCCTGGCCTCCCTACTTCCTGGCACAGGAGCCAGGGCTCTGGCCCCAGGGGCCTACGGGGATGATACCTTTGGGAGACCCATGGTAGGTCCAGTACTCAGACTCTGCAGCATAGTAGGGGTCTGGTGAGTAGGCTGGACTGTACTTTGAGGCCTGGCTGATGTCTTCACTTGTTTTGCTCTTAGTTGCTGTAGACAAATCACCTGCAAAGAACCCAAGGAAGGCACTTCAGGAGAGCAGTGTGCCTGACTGGGAAGTACACCCTTTCCTTGACCCTTCCAGGCTCTGTCCAAGGGTGACCAGTCACTTCAGTGTTAGAGATTTTGGGAGGAAGGTCTGAGATATGGAGCACTGGAGCTGGAAAAGCCCTGGGTAAATCTCTTATATTGGGATCTGACAGTCAGACAGGGGAAGGGGCTTGCTCACTACCACATAGCAAGTTTGCCTCAGAACTGGCTCAAACATAAGCTAAGGTTCCTCCCAACACATTCCATGGACTCCTCTGTCTGTTCCTTAGTGAACACTGAAGCTGTATTCATAATAGAAGAGCTATTCTCGCTCGATCCCGCCCATGCCTTCCCAGCCCCAGAGACCAGCGTGAGACAGCAGCTGACTCCAGTGGCCTCCTGGATCCCACCCCAAGCTCTCCCAGTGAGTGGAAATTTGTACGACTCACCAGGCTTCCCATATCAGTGAGTGTGTGGTGAGTCTGAGGGACAGCCTTTGGCTTCTTCCCACATATGCTACCTGGATCTCCATCCTGAAGCCCTCCAAGCCAGTGACCGGCCTGAAACCTCAGGACCCACTCACCAGCACCTCCCCAGATCCCCTGCCCTAAAGCCCACTGAGCAAGTGGGAATTTCCCCAACTCCCTGGGTATCAAAGTTCAGTGAGTGTAGAACTCCAGGCCTGCCATGCCCCCCAAGCCCCCGTGGCCCGAGACCCAGCGCAGCTTGGCCAGTGAGAGCTCCAGACCCACCACGCTAGAGGAACATTTCCCAGCGATTGCCAGTCCTACTCCACGGCCCCAGACCTAGTGCAGGTCAGCCTGGAGTGAGAACTCCAAGCCTGCCACGCCAGAGGGACATTTCTCAGTGATTCTCGGTCCCACCCCATGGCCTGAAACCCAGCACAGCCTGGCCTGTGAGTGAGGGCTCCAGGCCCACTGCGCTGGTGAGACCTTTCCCAGCCTTCTTGGGTTCCAGCCTGTAGATCCGGACCCAGCACAGGCTGGCTGACCCAGTACAGCCTACCTGGTGAATAAGATCATCCACTATCCTATTGGGAGCCCAACAGACCCACCAAAGCCCAGGCCCGCGCACCTAGAGAGCGACCTGCCTGACACAGGAGGGCTGAATCCGGCAATTTTCCGGATGCTCACCCCAAAGCCAGCCAAGACAGTGGGAATTTTCATTACTTGATCTGGATCCCAGTTCGGTTCATGCTCACCTGAACAGGGAACCAACAGAGGGGAACCACAGGAGCTGCAGCAAAAAGGAACTGAACACAACAGCTAGATCCAGGAAAGGCATACCTGGATAATCTCAAACTTAATAGACTGGCACTGGAATCTCATAACAAGCTAAGGTTATAGCTGCACCAAAGCTCTACACCAAAGATCAAAGGTCAGTGCTATACAAAATGACAAAGACAAGAGGAAAAACGTAATCTCAGACCTCGAGTCCACCAGTAAGGGCAGAGGACACTAGCTCAGCTGCAATGAATGAATTAACAGATGCAGCAGCAAAGGAACAGCAGCAGAATGGTATAGAGGAAATCAAACAAGAAGTATTTCCACAAATTAAAAAAGAAATATATGAATACATAGTATCTGAAATAAAGGATCAATTTCAGAAACATTGGGTGGAAAAACAATGCTCATCCAGAACAAGGGCAGAGAGCACTATTCCAGCTGAAATGTTTGAATTAATAGCATATGAAGCAAAGACACAACAGCAGAAAGGTCATGAGGAACTCAAAGCAGAAATAATTTCTGAAATCAAAAAAGAATTCTTTGAAAAAAAGAATTCTTTGAAATCATAGCATCTGAAATACAGAAACAAGTCTGGAAATATACAGAGGAAACCCAACTTGGAAGAAACAGTGCAGAAAAAGAATTAATAACTACCTCTAAAGAAGACATGGATAAAAAAATGAGGATATCAGAAATATGATGGATTCCTTGAATGAGCAATACAGAAAAGAAATAGGACACATGAAATACAGTCAAAGAGATATAGAAGAACTAAAAATATCAACCACAAGTCTACAAAACTGTTTGAGTGAAGACAAAGACAGAGTTTCAGATCTTGAAGATTCCGGTGCAGCTAGTGAAAAGATGAGAAAGGATCTCTTAAAAACAACGAGAATGCAGGAAAAAATAATCCATCACCTGCAAGATGACGCCAGGATGAACAATGTGAGAATAATTGGTATCAACGAGAATGAAGGAGTCAATACAAATGACATAAAAAGAATTTGGGGAGAAGTAATTGCAGAAAACTTCCCAAATATGAGGAAAGAATCCAACATTCAGGTCACCAAAGCATACAGAACACCAAATAACTTCAACCCAAGTAAAAACACACCGAGACATATAATAGTTAAGATCCCAGAAATACAACACAAAAATAATATACTGAAAGCTGCTAGAGAGAAGAAGCAGCTCACTTTCAAAGGAAAACCCATCAGAATTACAGCCAACTTCTCTACACAAACAATGAAGGCAAGGAGAGCATGGGGCAGAGTTCTTCAAGTCCTACACGAAAACAAATTCTAACCCAGACTATTATACCCTGCAAAACTCTCTTTCAAGTTTGATGGAGAAGTGAAACACTTCCACGACAAAGAACAACTAAAAAATTGCATGATGACAAAGCCATCCCTTCACAGGCTGCTGAAAGATGTTCTAGAGAAAGAGACCACAATGACCAGAACTCCATGAATGAGAATGAAAGGAACCCACTAAACAGGACAGACAATTAAACACAGGTTACAAAGGAGTAAACAACACCAGGTAAATATCATGACAAACATAAGTCAGCACATTTCAATTATAACCATCAATGTAAACA